>JAAFCE010006668.1:1265080-1279370 GCA_013389805.1 Trigoniulus corallinus
ACCAAAGGGGGAGCAGTTTAAAAAAGTGCACTGTTTTTAAATACCATATTTGACGGCAAATAAGACGCAACCTTATTAGGAGGCCACACACAAGGAAAAAAAGTTAACCTGTGTCCTTCACGTATAAGGCGCAGGCAACTTTTTGGTGACCAAATTTAGGGAAAAAAGTGCGTCTTATATGCCGTCAAATACGGTATTCACAATACCTTACTATAATTCTAGCTAGAATGGACAGCAACTGTTGGACTGGCAGTAGAGAAATGGAGATACAGTTGGCAAAAAAAGTATTTGAGCACATGAAATATTCTTATTTTCAGTTTATTTAAGTGGATTAAAATTATGAAATCATGCTTTAAATTACCCTTACATAATGTACTTTATGTAAATAAAAATAAAAGTTGAAAAAATATTACAATAATACTTAAATAAACAAAAGATAGAATTTTTATAACAAAAAAAGTATTTGAGCACTTTTCAAATATTGTCTGACAATCATATTATTCTATTTAAAGAAGTAAATTAATATTTTGTGTGGAGCCCTTTTGCTTTTACAACAGCTGCCGAACGTCTTGGCATTGATTCCACAAGTTTTTGGCCGATTCCAATACGAAATTTATCCCATTCTTCCTGCAATTTGCTCTTTAGCATTTCTTTGCTTGTAATCGAATGTTTTCTAATACTATTATCTAGTAGATGCCACAGATTCTCTATTGGGTTAAGGTCTGGGGACTGAGGGGGTGTTTTCAGCTGGTGTGGAACATTATACAGGAGCCACTCTTTGGTAAGGTTAGCAGTGTGCTTAGTGTCATTATCCTGTTGAAAGATGAATGACTGTTCCAACCCTAATTTCCTAGCACTTTCCTTTAAATTAGCAGCCAACACACTTATATATGACTTAGCAGTCAGAGTACCTTCAATAAAGTGTAAATTTCCTACTCCAGAATACCCCATGCAGCCCCAGACCATAATGTGACCACCTCCATGCTTCACAGTTTGTACAATATTTTGACGATCTACAGTAAAGCAGTGCCTTTCCTTCTCCACACAGCGAGGATACTTCTTGGTTTTATTATTTCAAACTTACTCTCATCAGAGAATATTACGTTTTTCCAGAACTCTATTGGTTTGTCCTTGTATTTGAGAGCAAACTCTAAACGTTTTTTCCTATTGACTTCTGAAATGAGGGGCTTTTTCCTTGGTCTGCAACCTTTTATTCCTTCACTGTGTAGAACATTTCTGATGGTTTGTGGTGTAACAAGTGTTCCTGAAGTTGATGCAATGTGTGAGGCCACAGCCTGTGCTGAACCTTGGGGATTGTTCAGAGCTTCTCTGACAACTGCACGTTTTTGCCTCACAGTTAAGTTGCTTGGACGACCACTTCTTTGTTTATTTTCAACACCACCAGTTTCTTTTTGTTTTTTAAAATGTAATGCACACTACCACGTGATATTTTCATCGTTTTGGCAATTTCACGCTGTGAATAACCACTAACACTCATCTGAACTACAGTTTCTCGTGTTGCTATTGGAATCTCACTTTTTTTAGGTGCCATTATTCATTAATATCAATTTCAGTATTACTTTCTCTTAGAGAAATGCTCATTATACTTTTGACATTCAAAACAGACTTTGACCTTATTAAATATATAGAGGTATTTCAAATATTTCATACAATTGGGAATGCCACACAAGTGCTCAAATACTTTTTTTGCTATAACAATTCCATCTTTTGTTTATTTAAATATTATTGTTATATTTTTTCAACTTTCATTTTTATTTATATAAAGTAGATTATGTAAGAATAATTTAAAGCATGATTTCATAATTTTATTTCACTTAAATAAACTGAAAATAAGAATATTTTGGGTGCTCAAATACTTTTTTTGCCTACTGTACCAATCAGTTGAAAAGTTGAATCATGCATCAATTGAAATATGCGCCCCTTTCAGGCACTAAGGGTAAAGAAATTGCTCCATTGCAACCCCTTGGATCCGCCCTTGCAACACAGGGCCTTTTGCTGCAGCATCAGTCCTATATACAGTATATCTAAGGCCCTGCAAGGGTTGTGGGTCTTGTTTGCAGTGTGAGGTCGGGCATGCAAACAAGACCCTACAACGTTTACAGGACTTTGGCTGGATTCAGCTGATAACTTTCTTTGTGATACACCATCACTTACAAATTTCTTTTGCTCGAAATTTAATTCTGCATACTTTGATTAAGCCATAGGAAAGTGTTTGAATAATCTTGAAACTGAAGGATTTGTATGGGTGGTCAAATAATTGATAACAAATTGATTCCATTGTCTATTGAAATAGTTTTACCTTAACTGTTTTATTTGCTTTAGGGTCAAATTACAGTGCTGTTCCAATTCACTTTGAAAGAGCTTCCAGTTTATGTAAAACAAATTCAAAAATTTAGGTAATCTGATCGTTCTAGCATGATAAAAATAGGCGATTATGTTAAACTATGGAGGTTAACTGCTGTTCTGGGACTGGTTTAGAGTGGTCAATGTACAAAGTATGCAGGTGCATAATGAAAGTGATATTACATATTCCATAGAAATATGTTCAATGTAGTGAGATGGTAATTTTATGAAGGTGCTCAATCTGACAGGTTCTACTGTAACAATAAGCCAACATAATACTGTACTCCTACATTTCAAAAGCCAAAATAAGTTTACAAATGGCAGTACTGACTTGAGCTATATGCCCAAAGAATAAAGAGGGTCAATTACAGGACATGAATGGCATTTGTTGCAATTGGTAGCTTATTATGGGTCTATGACAATAGGTGGAAAGACAATTGGGTGAAAAACATGATTTTTTTGTGTTTCCATGATTACAAGAAAGACAGTTATTTTGTCATGCATGAACATTATTTTTGTAATGCCAGACGATTCCAGCTGCCACCATCACGTCTGGCGAATTTCAATATCATCCCCCATAGCCGGCCTGTACAGCTTCTGTGTGGATACACTTTGGCCAAGGTGGAGACATACACAACAAATACCACTGTTGTTATTGCAAATTGCTTACTTCTTGTCAAATTTATAACATTACACACAGTAAAATTGGTCATTTTACAGCCCTTGCGAAAGATTTTACACTTAAGGTATGCAATCTAAAACGCTACTGTAGAAACCAATTTTCATCCAATTGTCGCATATACACCAAATTGTCGTTCACCCAATTATCATATACTGTACACCCCATTGTCACGACACCCTTATTACATATTCAGTTTAAATGACACTACCTTTGTGGAGCTATTTCGCACACTATCATTTGATAAATCAGTGTTTTCCATTAAATAGCCTTCTTTTACTACATCGTTGCTTCGCTGCAGCTGTTGCTACAAAGAAAAGGAAAACAGAAAACCAATGTTAGGATCAGTTACTCATATGCAAAACTGATTGAAACGGTAGATGTTACCAATTCCTTTTCATCATTTAGGGCATCTAATTCATATAAAAGGTCTTCAAGGCATTCCGTTTTAAGAATTCTGAAAAGATTAGGCAGTTTGGAATTAAGAAATGCATCTAGTTTCTCCAATTCAAAGTGTATAGTATTTCTCTATTGAAGCGGTCCTCAAACTGCTCTACAAAACCCAGAGTTCTGCAGAACACAATTTGCTTGCATAGCCATGGTGGCGTGGCCAGCAAAACACTTTCTTTTAATGACGCCATCTAGGGAAAAGCAGTCTAACTACTAAATGGACATTGAGCAATGGTAACCACAATGTGTAAACAAACGTTTTGCTTCCACCTCTCTGCTTTTGTGCACCTCTTTCTGTTTTCCTCCTCTCTCCACTGTGGCCGCTTCTATTGAAATGTGACCTTTCGTTTTAATAGCAGTCCTCACTGCTATCCTTGCCTCCCTTCTCTACTCCACCATGGCTGCAGACTAATTCTGAGGCCATGGTGGAGCTGAGAGGAGAAATGAGATGAAAGTGGTGCGATATGGAATGATTGAAACAGAGAAATGTATGGCCATGGTGGAGTGGTAATAAAAACGCTTTCATACTGTGGCGCCATCTGTTAGGCCCCAAATAAAATGTTAATTTAGAACATCAGAAATTTAGAATTCTAGAAAATATCAGTGTATTGTACAGAAAATGTTGCATAGGAAAATGCTTATTAATGAAAACAGTAGTTTGAAATTATATTACACGTTGAAAACATATAAGGCAAGAAAATTTGATGCCCATCCGATACATATAGAAAAATATGTAGAGAATACCATCATTTAGTCTAAAAATTACGTGAACATCCTGACAAATTTCATCAATACTTAAAGATGTCTATATCACCCTGTGTCCATTCAGAGGGCCAAATGGGTACCCGACCCTGCCATAGGCAGGAAAATGGTTAGTTGCTTTTCTCTATATCAACATTTGAAATCGTTATACAGTGAAACCTCTCTATGGGCACACTCCTCATATCAGTACAGATTTTTCCGGCACTGATTTTTCACCCATCGGGTTAATGCTATTACTACCCCTCTTAATGGTACACCTCTCTAATGGGTGCACCTCATACATGTCGCCACTTTTTAGAAAACCACCTTTATAATGGGTACAACCCTCCATTGGTACATCTAATACATGTCACCATTTTCAGAAAACCCCCTCTGTAATGGGTACATCCTGCTCGGTGATGCAGTGGACAGGGTGCTTGGTAACTGCAGCAGTGGTTCTAGGTTTGATACTGGACCAAGGCGGGTTGCCTTCTTTTCTGCAAGAGAGATGCCCTGAGTGCATCTTTCTTTGGATTAGAAGTAAAACCCTAGTCCCATGTGGCATTCAATGGCATTTATACATAAAAGAACTTTCTACTATGCAACAGATAGGTGAGGCAACATTTCCAGGTGTAGGAGCTTGCCACCTCGCATTGGTGGAATACTTTAAAGAACAGTGGACCTACAATAAATATGCACAGGGGTTGCAGCTTTAGTGTGCATCTGGCTGTGGAAAAACTCAGTCAAAAAGATCACCCTTGCATCTATTCAGATGGGCAAGATGGGTGGCGGACTCTGCCATAGGCAGCAAATAAGAAGGTAGCTTGATTGTAAGACCTTGATTGATTTGTTTGTAAAAATTAAATTTGTGTACTTCAATAATTTTGTGAAATAATATATTATACAATGCATTTTTTGCAGTTAAAAAAAAACAATATATTGTTTTGATTAATTTATATACCCATACCCCTCTTATGGGTACACCCCTCTGATGGGTACACTTTCACTGTATTACAAAAGGAATATTGTTTCTTTGTTTCAAACTCTCCACTTATGTACTTCTCTTTCCCCTCTTTGCTCCTCCCCTCTTCACTATGGTCGCATCCATTGCAATGTGACTGTTTGTTTAGATAGTGATTCTAATTGCTATCTTTCTTTGCTACTCTCTGCTCCACCATGGCTGCAGCCTAAGTCAACTACAGCATCAATTTATAACAACTAGTCTAGATTCGGAAAAGTGCCTCACTTGACTAGTAGCAGCGTTTTGCACAGGACACACCAGTTCTTGTCGATCAGTGAAGTTAAGCAACACACTCCCAGCTATTATTAATATGGGTGGCCGCTTGGGAAAACTGGGTAACACTAACATACAAAACTTGTTGCAATAGCATAGTATCTGTGCAGTTCCTAAATTAGAACTATGCAATGGATGGGGCTCTAATGATCTTGCAGTTGAAGGACCCTGAAACACCAAAAACAACCCCATTGAATTGCCATGGATTTCAATGAAACATTGTGCATATGATCCACCATGTCTCAAAGTAGGTTTGGTGTAGTTTTAGATTCAATGGTGAAATACTTGTAGCTACAGAAGTTTCTATACCATTGTTAAATAATTATGCATTCACCATTGGTTTGCCAGGTCCAGGTTCTGTATTGTGTCATGTTCTGCATCTAATGACCATTCTTAGGGTAGTAAATAAAAGCGCAGAAATGGGAATTAGTCACCCCACTGTTTCAGTATCAGTTAAAAGGGGTTTGGGACATTTTCTTGTAGCTCGTCTTTGTTTCTTTGTTTGAGGAATTACCAGTCCTGACTGGCATGGGGGTGACACGTGTTCATCAATTCATCACCATTAATGGGATTTTGTGTTTTCACTGAACGAGTATTTGCATTCATTGGGTGATTTCAAATGTATCAAAATTTTATTGGTTCTTTTAAAACTTGTTGCTTTTGTTTTAGTTTTGTTCCTCTAGTTTTCTTAGGAATAGTGTCGTCCATTGCCTCTGCTGGGATTCTTTCTCACACAAGATCCACGTTCCGTTTTCTGTTGAATTTAAATTTCAACATCTGGTGATGAAAAAACCCAGGAAATGGAGAAAATTGTAATAAAACGTGCAGCTGTGTGGGTATCAACTACAAGGTTGCGTAGGGAGGTGGACAAATTGATGAAGAAGGTGAGTGTTCCACCAGCAGATGATATGAACATTTTAGAAGAGAAACTCAGTGCTCTACCTGAAACTGGAAATCCTGAAGGATTTGGACAGTCGTTGTGAAGAACATGTCCACAAAAGTGCCATAGAGACAGAATTTGAAATGGCTCAGGCCTATTTAGAGGACATTATTGTCATGGAACTCCAAGTGCAACGGTTTTTGAATGCCCCCAGATCAGTTTCTATGCCTGCTAGTGAAGCCAGCCATTGGGGATTCAGCAAGAGTGTGAAATTGCCAAAGATAGAGCTTCAGAAGTTCAGCAGAGATGTCTGTGAATGGCTCAGCTTCGGGGATCAGTACATGAAAATCAGCACCTCTCAGAAGTAGATAAGTTTGGCTTTAGCTAGCATAGTTGGAATGGCGTAGACTGAAGGAAACTATAGATCAACAATAGACACTTTTGAAAAGAGATTTGGTAAGCAAAGCACAATTATCAATGGACATTTTCAAAAATTGATCAAGTTAAGGCCGGTCAAAAGTGTCAAGGACATGCAATTGCTAATGAGTTTGTTACATGAAGTAGAAATTAACGTCCTGTGCCTAAAAAACGTGGGCGTTGATGATGCTACTTATGATGAAATGCTTTGCATGGTTGTCCAGAATGCCATTCCCTGAGATTTGCTTCATCTATACAATGTGAATCATGATAAAGAGGACCTGGAGCCATTCGTTGGCTTCATTAGGAAGCAAGTCAAAAGCTTGGAGAGCTGCAAGATTTTTTCTGAAGATGTGGAAAAGGATAAGAATAAGAATGACAAACCAAAACACATACACCATAAGCAGAGTGGAGAGATGGCATCTGCCTTTGCCTTTTTCACAGGGGATAAGAAAGTGGGGCCAATTTGTGTGTTCTGTGACAAGAAGGAGCATTGGGCAGAACATCACCTGAAAGAGATACCTCTCGAGGACAAGAAGAAAAAGCTGAAGGCAACCCAGCGTTGTTTTAGTCACACTGAGATGACCACTAGGTGGCACACGTGCTAGTGTGCACTGTTTTTGTGCTTGTCGATTTTGCCATGCTTAGCAAATTTAAGAAAACAAAAACATCAATGGAATCCACCTTTTTCAAGGCAAACACTGGCACCTCATGGGTGCAGGTAAGACTGTGGTCTTTGGTTGCCACAAACGGTGGTGGTAGTGTGGAGTGAGGTTGGCTGTTAAGCCTTACCTCTTGCTGCTTTTGCTTCACATTGTGCTTTGGTGTTGTTTGGGCTCATCTGCTTTGGCAGATGCCAGGCTGTGTCAGAGTGATGGTGCCAACAAACTACAGCAAAAATTCATTAACTTTTAATTTAATAGGGTTAGTTGATTAATTAGTTATTTGAGAATTTATTAATTATTAATTTAGTATTGGCTAGTAGCTGGCCTAATGTGCTAGTTCACTAGTAGGCATTTCTGTTGTGTGTTCTGGGCTTTATTTGGTTCTGGTGATGTACTGCTAGGTGAGTGTGAGACCTCCACCCATTTGGCAATGATAAAGCCTTTAATGAGTGTCTCCTGTGGGGTAGGATGGCACCCCCTCACAGGTAGCCTTGCTACTACTTCTGTGGGGACAGGTGAGGGGACAGTTAGGCAACATGCCTGGAAGGCAGAATCAGTTGTTAGGTGATGGAAGTTGCCCACCAAGGCAGTGCAATTCCAGCAGGAGGTTCTCAGCCAGGTTGACTGGGACTGGGATGGGTCAGCCAATGCCATGTGGGACAGGGTTGCTAGGAAGTTTAGGTGTGGGGAGGCACTGTTAGGTTGGGGCAGAATAGGAGGAAGTTATCAGGGTAGGCAGACATGGTGGTGGAATGAGGAGGTGGAAGCTGCCATCAAACTAAAGAAGGTAGCTTTCCATAGGTGGTGGGAAACAGGGGATCAGGTTTTAAAGATGAACTATGTTCAGGCAAAGAAAAATTTCAGGAGGACCATTGCCATGGTTAAGTACCAGAAGTATGAGGCCATATATGAAAATTTGGGGACAAGTGAAGGAGAGAAAGCAGTTTTTAGACTGGCTAAGACCAGGTATAGAATGAGTAAGGATGCCACCAGGGCTATAATGGCCAAGGATACTGTAGCGGTTTGCTTGCAGTTGCTGTATGGTAACTTGTGTTACCATAGCAACTGGAAGCTTGCTGACTTTTGAATCATTTGCATCATAGGAGTTTGTTCTTTGCCATGATGAAAAAGGATTCTGTGCACGTGCACATGTCCAGTTCTCTCAGTTTGAAAGTTATATTTTTGGAAAATAGAATTTGAAAAAACAGTCCGTTGGCTCTCTTCTAAGTAGCTGCACCTCATCCAAACTCCTGCTAAATACTCTTTTATTTGAGGCTTTATTGTTGTGATTGTTTACAAGTTTACTGCTGTCTGTTATGGATTAAATAACTACTTCCAACTTATATAAATCAAAAACGGAAGGAAGATTGATTTATTTAAGAAATTCAAAAAGAATATGCTATGAATTGGTAACCCGGACATGATCTTGCTGGAAGTTAGTGTCCACCCTTTTAAAATAAAACGGAAACATGAAGCAGGAGAACAGTAAGAATTAATTTATTTGGCAATTCCTGAATTTTTTTTATCTTGGAAGACATCTCCTCAGAACGTGTTATGGAGGACGATAACGTCAACCCCACTCCTAATGTGCACCAGTTGAACAAATCATTCTGACTACCGGCATTCTGGGCACACGATGCAGAGATGTGGTTTGCAGCAGTGGAACATCGTTTTCGGGTCCACAATATCTGCTCTGATACCCGCAAGTACGACTTTGTGATAGATGCAATGCCGCAGGAGATCATATCAGACATTCGTGATCTCATCTTACACCCTCTTACATTAGATGTTTATGGGGCAATAAAGGAGGCTATTTTGCACCTGAGCTCGATGTCACAAAAACAAAGAATTCAGCAGTTACTCATGGACAACAGCTGGGTGATAAGAAGCCATCTCAGCTTTTGCGGCAGATGAGACAGTTAGCTGGTGATGGTTACAACTCTGCTGCGGATACTTCCATTATTAAAGAGTTATTCCTGTCTCGTCTACCTCGTCAAGTGCAGGTAGTCCTTGCCACCGCTGAGGATACGACACCTGTTGACAAAATGGCAGAAATGGTGGACAAGATGTTGGAGGTGCTAGATGTGACACATCCAACTTTAAATACTATCACCGATAACACCCCCACAAATTCAGATTTGTCAGAAATTTCAAGGCTGCGAGCTCAGGTGGAGGAACTCAACAAGAAGGTCAACTCATTTCTTTCGACCTCACGTGGTTTATCACCTAGACGACCATTTCGTAAGCATTCAGCTTCCCATTCAGGTGGACGCCAACAGCAACAATGCCATACTCCAGATAACCAGACATCAAGTGGAACCTGCTGGTACCACCAACGTTTTGGAGCAGAAGCAAGAAGGTGGTGGGCTCCCTGTTCACAGGGAAACGAGTCAACCGGTACATTCATTCCCGAGGCTCAGTCGGGTGACTCATTGTGTCCAAGTCATCTCTTCTTTCTCCACGACAGGATGACCCATCGCCGCTTTCTGGTGGATACTGGTGCGGAGATGAGCCTTCTGCCACATGCTCCCCAGAATCTTAAGCCAACTACCTATAAACTCTTTGCTGCTTATGGGTCAGCTATAACTGCTTATGGGTCAGCTATAACTACCTATGGTACACACAGCTTGACTGTAGATTTGGGCCTACGCCGTGTTTTCAAGTGGGATTTCATTGTGGCTGATGTGGCTGATGTGTCCCATGCCATCCTTGGGGCCGATTTTCTCTCTATCTTTGGCCTCATGTAACTCTGAGCACGTAGCAAGGACAGATCACTGCCAGAGTCGATTAGTGCATGCAGGTAAAGCCACATAGTGTAACAGTCTTGAAAGGTCAAACAGGAATCTCTTTAGTTACCATCTGGCAACTCTGGTTTTGGTTGGATGGGCATGTGGAAGCAAGATGACCAAACTGCTAACAGCGAAAACATTTCTTCCCTCTATGTCTGTGTGGGTAACTGGTACTTAGGTGATCCCTTTCACCACAGTTGAAACATCAGATACTTGGTGAAGTCTTCTCAGGACTGGACCGTACTGGCCATTCAAAACTACTACTTGAGAACTTCGTGTTTCGCTTCATGTTGTCATAAGACATCAACTTCGCACAGAAACTAGCAACATCATGAGCACTATACAGAATGACTTTGTTAGAGTCCACATCATCGATTCCATCAATGATGTATTGAATGACTGACTCTGTCTCTACATTGGCTTGGGATGCAATATTTAACATCTCGTACATGTACTCATAACATGATTTGGTCGGCAATTTTCGTCGATGAGATAACTGCTGATGAACTGCCCTGCTGCTAGTGGGTGAAGAAAATTCTCGAAGTAGCTCACGCTTCAAATTAACCCATGTGTCCCTACACTTCTGGTATCGGAAAAACAGCTTGGCTGATCCCTTCAGCAATCAATGAGCATACACAACTTTATGAACGTGAGACCAAATACTACTGAGCAGGCATAAATCCTCAAATTCCTTTATCCAAATAGAAATACGTTGGGCAGGATCATCCCCAATAAACGAGGCAATAGATTCTTCAATGTCTCTAAAAGAGAGGCACTCCTGTCTGGTCCTCCTCTCCTGAGTATCAGACCCACTATCTACATCTTCATCTATTACTTCTTCAGGGGCTACTATATTACTAAATGATTCTTTTTCTTTCTCCATGGCAATGAGTTTAAGCTTATTCTTTAAAGGTAATTTAGTTCCTGACTTCTTCAGGCCATAAGCACCAAGAGCATCTCTCAATTTGGACATCTTTAAAGAATCCAATGAGGACGCCAGCCATGTGACATCAATGGCAGGTTGGGTCCTTCCCTCATCTTGGGCTTCATCTCCGGCAGTTCCCATGTTGATAAAAATAATGCCCCAAAAAAAATTTGTTCAAAAACTTACATGCTTCACCTGTCACCAGTGAAGTGCCTGATGAACTGGAGCACCTATCCCAGACAGGCCTCCAAAATTTGTAGAGTCAAAAATAACTTTGTGAGTGTACAAAGGTTTATTGAAAAAAAGATGGCATAGGCAGCAATTCCAGGCGAGGCACAAAATAAAGTGAAGTGAGCGAGTCCCAGTCCCTCAAGCTTGCAGTGCAAGCATTACAGAATGGCAAAAGAATCCATAAATCTCCCTTGCTAACATCAGAGACAAAAGCAGCATTCATTGGCTCGTCTATTCCAATGGCACTATTCATTAACAAACATCACTAAATATTTGTAATTCTAGAGTGTCCGGCAAAGGAACACAGTATTCTTTGTTCAGGCACCTTGCCCACTGTTCAACACAGCTTTACGTTGCCAAGCTTAAAGAAGGACCCCCGTTTCCCACTCTTTTCCCTCGTTATATGCCAAGCGTCCCCTTTCCCGCCTAAACCTACTGGGGTAGACTGAACGCCACCAAGCAGGAGCGTCAGTCTACTAACTGGCAAAGATGCCCATGCAGCCTAGCTGTAGCATGATGCCACCTGGTGGGGGTATCGGCGCCACCACACAACCCTACAGAGATAATGCAGAGAAGATGAAAGTAGGTTGAGGTGGTATGGGCATGTCATGAGGAGGGGCTTACTAGGTCCAATGTAGGACTGTAGGTAATTGGGGGCACCAGAGGTAGGGGAAGACCAAAAGAGACATGGGAGCAGGTGGTGAAGAGGGACATGGAGGTGTGTGGGGTGGGTGGGGGGGGGCTTGGTTGGAGATAGGCAGGAGTGGAGGATTAGAACCCAAAGACCTGACACTGCCTCAGGCAGGAGAAGGGTGAGATGATGATGATGATGAGGGCAGGCCACAATGCTTGTGATTGAAGTGCAAAGGATATCATCATGCAGTTTTGTGCAGAAAGTGCAATCCAACCTTGGAAGAAGTTCCAGAGCAAGTGATGCAGCTGTCCATTACTGCCAGAGGATCAACCCATCTATATATGGCATTGGTGTTGGAAAAGTCAGAAGGTTCTTGTCATCCTGCTCAGTGCCTGTTTGATAGTGGCAGTCAAAGAACCTTTGTTTCAGCTGCAGCAGTGAAGAAGATGAAACTGCATTCTCGTGGGCAGGAGGGTAAAAGTTGCCACCTTTGGGGGCAGAGAATTGTCTAAACTCTGTGATTGTGTTCTAAGCATTTTCAGTCGTTATTGTTCAAATTTTGCAGTTTTGGAAGCTTTACACGTGGAGAACATTTGCAGCCACGTCATCTCCAAGCCAAGTGAATACTTTCTCGAGTATTGTTCCTCCCTTGGGATGGATCTGGCAGATTCATTTGAGCCCCGGGGTCTAGGTCTTAAGTCCATTGATGTCTTGATTTGGGCAAATGCCTTGAGTAAAGTCTTATTGGGAGATTTCATGCATTTTGACAAGGGTCTTGTTGCCTACAATACTATTTTTGGGTGGACCCTGTTAGGCCCTTCACCTTCGAGGGGGGTCGCATGTACATCTATGAATGTATTGGAGGCAAACCTGGAAGATGTGTTTAGAGACTGCAGTTTGGAACAGTTGATTAAGTCCTTTTGAGAACAAACATTTGGAGATTCACGGTGATGAACCAAAGAGGGTAAGAGATGACGTTCACACCAGGTTTCTCTCAACAATAGTTTTCATGGATGGCCATCATCTTGTGGGTCTGCCTTGGAAGGAGTCAGTGGTGGATAAGCTAGGAAATAATTTCAAACTCCTAGAATTCATTTATTTGGGCTGTTGAAGTGACTGTCAAGGAAGCCATCTCTCCTTGAGGCCTATAACAAGACCATTGCAGATTACTTAAAGATGGGATTTGCAGAGGAAATAATTGACTTGGGTCCCTCTGAATTCCCAACGTACTATATACCTCACAAGGCTGTTGTTAAAATGGAGCATTCCACCACAAAGGTAAGGGTGGTTTTAGATGCCTCCTCACATAACATAGGGTTGGCATCTTTGAATCACTGGTTAGAGCATGGACCCAACCTCTCTCAAGAACTCCTTGCCCTATTGATAAAGTTTCGAGTGTATCTGGTAGCTATCAAAGGTGACGTCATCAATGCTTATTACCAGACAGGCTTGCATGAAGATGACAGGGATGTGGTGCAATTTCTTTGGGAGAAGAACTGCCAGGTACCAGGAAGGTGCCAGGTACTGAGACATTTAACATTTAGTATACCAGCGTTCCTGTAGTGGAACACATTTTTAAGCCTTTGGATCATTATTATCAGCATCACCAGAAGTATGTGGGGAGGGAGATAGTGAATTTGAAAGAAAAAGGTATGAATCCAAAGAAAGTGATGAGGAACAACAAATTAGCCAATCCTAAAGTAGAAAAAATGTAAAAAGAATGATACTCCTAATTGGTCAAAAACAGAGTTGTTTGATACAGATATGGATGACAACATACCTGCTAATGTTTGTGATCTTCATCACAATTTGTTGGATAAATCACGATTTGATCTCTTTATTGAAATTCTGGATATGAAATACTTAGAATATATATCCAAAATGGCAAATTTATATGCCCGCCAAAGGCTCTCAAACATCAATACAAATTCAGATGAGTTGATCTGTTTCTTTCGAATTCTCTTCTTTAGTGGGTACCACTATGTCCCTAGAGAACAACACTACTGGTCAACGCTGAAGACTTGAGCAAAAACTGAATTCCTAAAATTATGCCCAGGAAGAGATTTCAAGCTTTAAAATCTTATTTTCATCTTGTAGACAATCTCAGTAGCAAAAAAAGCTGCCAAAATTGCACCTTTCTATGATCATCTTTCTATGTTCGCCTTTCTATGTTCGCCTTTCTATGTTGGCCTTTCTATGTTGGCCTTTCTATGTTGGCCTT
>JAAFCE010006668.1:1279380-1301825 GCA_013389805.1 Trigoniulus corallinus
GATCGCCTTTCTATGATCGCCTTTCTATGATCGCCTTTCTATGATCGTCTTTCTATGATCGTCTTTCTATGATCACCTTTCTATGATCACTTTTCTATGATCATCTTTCAACACAATTTAGAAAAACCAGGTGTTTTTACAAAAGACCTTAGCATTGATGAATCTATGGTTCCTTATTTTGGACATCATAGTTGTAAAATGTTCATCAAAGGCAAGCCAATTCGTTTTCGATGCAAGATCTGGATGATGTGCTCTACTAATGGCTATCCCTTTACAATGCAAATTTATACAGGAGCTAAAACAAAGGTTCCAAGAAAAGAGAAGATTCCACTAAGTTCCAGGGTTGTTCTTGAATTGACCTCAACTACAGAGATACCAAGCAACCACTGCCTTTTTTATAATTATTTTACATCTTATAAATCAATGTCCACCTTGAAAGATCAACGTTTTAGAGAAACTGTTACAGTTTGTGAGTGTACATTAGTTCCTACAAAGGAATTATCAACAAAAAGCACATGGAAAATTTGACTACAGAGGAGATGGCAAAGTAAACTACATCAAGTTGAATGACAATAGCATTGTCACTATAATGTCTAACTGGCTGGGGGTCTACCCATTGCAAAATGCCAAGCATTCTTCTGCCAAAGAAAAGTCATCATCAAGCAACCAATGATATGCTTCACTGACTGTTAGGGCATTAATATGGTAGTGATGGCTGCTTGGTGATTGCATTGTCACTTAATGAGTAAAAATGCTTTGACACACTTAGAGTCTCATCGTGAAATTGTAACTGTTGCAATGAAAGTTGGTCTTGGTCAGTATCGCAAGTGTCAAGATATATCAATTCCAAAAGATATATCAACCTCACCGGAAGGACACTTCCTGGAATCAACCAGTCAAGGGTGGTGTTTTATTTGCAAAAACAATACAAAAAGTGGTGCAAATTTTGTGGCAAACAAATGTATTAAAAATGTTTTCCAATTTTTCATTCCAAATAAATTTAAAAGTTGTTGTTAGCCTATGAAATGAAGATATTACACTTTCTTAATATGTTTTATATTTTATATTATCATTAAATTGTGTTTATTGTAAATTTCTAATTTAAAAAAAATGACCCCTAAAAATGGTAATGTACCATAAGTAGAACCAGGGTGTTCCATATCATAATTTTGCTGTTGAGATATATGAATAATTAGCCCACCGTGGTGGCATAGTGGTTAGCAACCTCGCCAACTACACCAGTTGTTTTAGGTTCGATACTGGGCTATGGTGGGTGGGCTTCTTTCGGGCGAGAGAGAAGCCACGAGTGTGCCTTCTTTCAGATGAGAAGTAAAACCGAGGTCCCGTGTGGGTGTATGATGGCACTTGCACGTAAAAGAACCCTCTCTACTATACAATGGGTAGATAAGGCAAAATTTCAAGGTGTAGTAGCTTGCCCCCTGGCGTTGGTGGCATTCTGCAACAAACACTACACCGACGATAAATAAGCGCAGGGGAGCAGCTTGGGCCGGCAACTGGCTGCAGAAAAAACTATGACCAATATGTCACCCCATGTCCATTCAGAGGGACAAATGGGTACCTGACCCTGCCATAGGTGGGAAAAGGGTTAGGAGTTGCTTTTAGATATATGAATAATTCCAATTAATATATACAAAAAACCATGACTGTAGTTAAAGTAGAACTATGTGTGGTATCTTAATGGTTAAGGATGAAGTGAGCTCCATTTGGGGTAACTTGTAGTGGACATTTACTAGTTGCCACTCTTAGGTACCATACAGGGAAATTTAGGTGCAAACACCTAGAGACAGCACAATTGCTTAGTACAGACATGCATGTGGATGACCTCATGACTGGAGGCAACTCAGAAGAGCAAGTCAGGGCACTGAGAAGTGATGTGGAGCAAATGCTCAGCTCTGCATGTATGAAGATGGAAAAGTGTGCCACAAACTTGGCAATTCTTCAGAAGTGGAGGAGGAGCATAGATAGAAAATGTAAGATAGGTGGTACCAAACAAGAGTTCCTTGGAATTAAGACCCTGGGGTTAATGTGAGACACCAAAGATGATGTGTTTGCATTTGATGTTAATGATCTGTTGGCACTTATGGCAGAAAGGAGCATTGTCATCAAAGGCTTTTGATCCTTTGGGTATCCTGGCACCATTTCTAATCCAGGCAAAGTGTCTGGTGCAGCAATTAAGGGGGTCGGGTGTGGGGTGGGATGACCCATTGCCTGATGCCTTGTCCAATGCTTGGGAGGATTGGTGCCAGGAGCTACCAGAGAAGGCCAGGATCTATTTTGCAGTGAGCAGGAAGCTTAGAGGCATGTGAGCTCCATGAATTCTGTGATGCAAGCACAAAGGCCTATGCTGCAGTCACTTTCAAGAGATGTGTTCATGGGTTGGGCAAGGTTTTGACACGGTTTGTCATCTCTAAGGCTAGGGTCGCATCAGTCAAGAAAATCACTCTCCCTAGGTTAGAGCTCATGGCAGGAGTTGTGCATGCCTGTATTCTAATTTTAGTTCACTGCAAGCAGCCACTATAGCCAATTTGGCAGCGGAGAGACCATCTCTCATTGCTACATAACCCAGAAATCTTCTTAGACCCAAAGCTATAGTTGTGCCCCAATACAAGATTTGCAACAGTGGCCTTCCCATTCAGTATGCTCTCTACTCTATTTTCCCCAAGAGTATTCCATTGTCGAATGGTCCTTGGCAAGAAAGACCAGTAGTATGAGTCAGTCTTAGCCCTTAGTTACTTTAATTTATATGAATGGTCACTTCTCCCCTTAGATGCAGCCTGGCACACACTTCCAGCCAGAGGTCCATTGCACCCTATCAGCAACAGTCTCATGAAAAGACCAATGCTATGAGACAATCGCCTCTGGCTAAGTGTGTCACACCCTTGTTCTCTCATCATTTCAGACACACTTTCCATGTATGACAACCTGTGGAGTACAATTCTTGCTGCCCTCCTTTGGATTCTTTCAATTTCCCATGATAAGTCCTGCCTGAAGAGAGACCAAATTGAACTACAATACTCTAAAATTGGTCACACCATTGAAGTATAGGCTGTTTCTTTAACCTCTTTGTGTTGTCCCCAAGAACTCTACTAATCAAATGGAGAAATTGCCCAGCCCTCCCAATCAATTTGCCAATATGATCCTTCCAGTTACCTTTACTCTTTAAAATAAGACCAAGATGTTTATGGGTAACCACCCTCTCCACCAACTCACCACCAATGTGGTAATTAAAATCCACAGGGTGACTTGATATGGATATCCTAAGAAATCTACAATTATGGAGGTTCAAAGGCAATTCCCATCTAATGCACCACACCAGTCATAAATTTTATCTAGATCCTGCTGTTATTGTGCACAGGATGATATCCTCTCACCCAATATCTCAGCATACATGTATCATCTGCAAATAGCTCAAGAAAGGAGCTAATATCAAACCCTATCTCATTTACATTGAGAATGTACTGCAAAACACCCAATACACTTCCCTGAGGGACCCCAAATGTTGCTGGCTTCCATTCAGATGCACTACCCTTGAAGAGGACCCTCTGTTGTCTATCCAGGAGATAGGACCTTACACACTGAGTAACCTTAAAATGTATCCCCAAGCTGTACATTTTATAAATCAGTTTATCGTGGGGTACCATGACAAAAGCCTGTTCAAAGTCCAAAAATACGACATCAACCTGCTTTCTGTTGTCTAAAGCCTTTTGAATATAATCCATCAAGCAAGCCATTTGGGTGTCACATGACCTCCCTTTCCTAAACCCATGCTGATTATTGCTAAGCATGCCATTCATTTCCATTTGAGTATTGCTAGCATTTTGATGTCCTCTTTAGGTGGTTGTGTCAGAAGAGTACGTTTCTGTACGTTCGAAGAGTAACTTTCAGTTTTTATTTTTTTCAAAAATGAATATTATCTCCTTCAAAGTAGTTCCCTTTGGCAGCTATACACTGGTTGAGTCGTTGTTCCCACTCTTCGGAGCAGAGATGGAAGGCTTCAGCTGTTAGGGCTTTTAAATGGTTGGTCACAGTCATTTGAATGTTCTCCAGTTTCAAAAACCTCCATGGTGCCAAAAAGGATAGAGAGTGACCAAGAATTCTGCAGTCATGGGATCACAGGTGATGAATCCTGGATATTTGAGTACAATCCTTAAACAAAGTGGCAAAGAGAAACGTGGCACACTCCACTCTTTTCCTCAACCAAAAAAATGTCGAATGAGCAAATCAAGGATGAAAAGTGCTGATTTGCATTTTTTATAGTAGAGATATCGTGCATAAAGAATTTGTTCCTACAGGGCAAACTGTCAATCAAGTGTTTTACCAAGCTGTCCTTGAAAGGCTCAGGAAAAGAGTGATTTGTGTGAGACCAGACATTGCAGACAAGTGAATGCTTCATCAGGACAATGCCACATGTCAGACGGCCATTTCCATCAGGGAATTTTTGACCTCAAAATGAATTCCAGTTGTTCCTCAACCTCCTATTCACCTGATTTGAGTCCTTGTAACTTTTTTGTTTTCCCAAAATGAAAACACGTCTTAAAAGGATGTCATTTTGGAACCCTGGAGAACATTCAAAAGAATGTGACCGACCAGTTAAATGCCCTACCAGTTGAAGGCTTCCATCACTGCTCCTAAGACTGGGAACAATAAGTCCACTGGTGTATAGCTGCCAAAGGGAACTACTTTGAAGGAGATAATATTGATGTTTGAAAAAAACAAAAACTTTGCTAAATAAAAATCAGTCCCATTATTTTTCTAAAACACCTCATATGCATCTGGACTGATACCAACATTGTCTTGGCCTGGATTAGAACAATGCAGGTAAATTAAAGTCATTCATTTACAATAGGGTCTCAGAGATTCAGGGTAGGGTTTTGCCTAAATGTTAGAGGCATTGCCCTGATACTGAAAACCCTGCTGACCTGCCTTCAAGGGGGGTCGGTGCAGATAGATTACTAGATGATATGTGGCTGAATGGACCAGAATAGTTATGTAGATCTGAAGAATTTTGGCCTGTTCAGGAAGACGAAGCAGAAGATGAGACCAATGAGGAGGAGAGACATAATCCCAAAATTGAGCTGTTAGTGACGGATGGCAATGTTGGTCTAAATTTGGATACCTTCTCCTCTTTGGAATTAGCCATCAGAGTTCAAGCCTGGGAATTGAGATTCAACACACAACTGCAGGTATCCTGAGAGAAGAAAAGGCATTTTAAGCACTGAGGAGTTTAGAACAGCTGAGTATGGTATTACAGTAAAACCTCGCTATAACGATCTCGGATGTAACAAATTCCTGGATGTTATGAATGGTTTCCAAGGTCCCGGCAAAAGGATAGGAGTTTGTATATTAAAAATATCGGATATAATGAATAGGATGTAACGAATTTCCTGTTAATAACAATGAAAACTTATAAAAGTTTGGATAATTTCGTTGGATATAACGAATGATGGACCTTATAAATAATTTTTATTTATGCATTTAACACAAACTTCCACTCAATGGTCACCACATATTGAACTGAACACCACTTACAGGAATGCCTTGTCATACTTTCTATTTTACTAGGGCAGAATGCACAAATGGCTGATGATATTAGAAACGTTCATTTTCTCATCATCATCATCATCATCGCAACCATTCTCTTATCCCGCCTGTGGCAGGGTCGGGTATGCAGGTTCTAGCCCTACACACCTGCCTATCTCCCCCATGATCCCCCATTCACCTGACCATTACCATATGCAGGAATTGCCCTTTGCATGAATTAGATAGACTGAAGAAATACTCTCCCCACTCCCTTACCTCAGAAGTATGAAACAAGACTCTACCTTTTCTATCCTTCACTGTTATGTCTCAGGGTAAATCTTTAATTGCCCTATCCCTGGTCTTGGCCAGGCTACATTCTTCCTTCATTCCCCCTTTGTCTCTATCATAGAGGACCTCATACTACTGGTGTATGACTAAAGAAATGAGCCTCCTAGCTGTGGCCTTGGTCTGCCTGTAGCATATTTTAGAATCCTAGTCTCCTATCTCCATCCACCTATGGAATGCAGCCACTATGTCTGCCTGCCCTGGAGTGTACCTACTCTAGCCTCACCTAAAATGGCTTCCCCACATTTTCTAATTTTTCTGGCAAACCTGACCCACACTGCATCAGCTGTCTCTTCCAAATCCCAGTCTACTTGCCTATCTACTTCCTACATGAATTCCTGATTCCAACACTTAACCTGTGCTCCTCAAGAATTGACTGCCCTTCAATACTTAAGGGCAGTCATTACAGCTAACCAGTAGTCTGGGAGAATACCAACTGTAAGAAAACTAAATCAACGGGCATTAAAATAGTAAGAAAAACATGCAGAAATCTTTCATTGGGGTAAATACGAAGGTACGCAAAGATTAGAAACCAAATGTTTTGCAGAACTACCAAAACCACAATTTCTTGATATTTGGGGTAGTATCACAGACTACTGGTTAGCTATCTGGGGTTAAAAACAGCTTTCCTGGTTGTAACGAATTGCTGGCTATAACGAATGTGATTGCAATCCCCTACAAATTCGTTATATTGGGAAGTTTTCTCCCTATTTGGACAAGAATGCATTGATAACCTTACCCATAATCTTGCCTTTGAAGAATCGAACAGTGGGACAGGAGACCATCAAAACTGGCATAAATTCCAGTATTATTTGACGAATGTTCAAGGTTGCACATTTCTTTCAAGGGCATTTGGTATACTTAAGAAACCTACTCCTAATCCTATTCCCGCCTATGGAAGGGACCTGAGTACCCATCTTGTCCTTCTGAATGGACACAAAGGTAATATATATTGGACAGGTGATTTTGCAGCTGGCTGAACGAGCAAAACTGCAACTCTACTGCTTATTTATTGTCAGTTTACTGTTCGTTGGGGCACTCTGCCGATTCCAGGGGGCGGACTTCTACACCAGGAAATTTGACCTTATCTACCTGTTGCATAGTAGTGTTCTTTTAGGTGCCAATGCCATTGTACACCATGTGGGACCTTGAGTTTACCTCTCATCTGAAGGAAGTCATACAGGGGGTGTTTCCTGTGGGTGTATTGCATTGAACACACCATTCCTTGTCTGATAACTGCAATTAAGCAATGCAACCCCAGTTAGTACTAACATGGATGACCGCTTGGGTACACTTGATCTGATAATACTGTCCCTATATCGTCATAACAGTGTAGTGTCTGCGTAGACTGCATTAAAACTAAACACTCAACAGGGCTGTAATGACCATTGTTGTTAAAGGGCCTTAAACCATGTGAAAGAAGCCAAACAAACTCGATCCAGTATCGAACTTGGAATCACTGGCACAGTAAATCAAGCATACTACCCAATTTAATTGCGATTTTCGAAAATAAACCTCCACAATGGAATAAACAATCTCTCCAGCAAATGGCTGTATGCCAAAAAGCAGGAAGCTAATGAGGTCCATAAGAGGAAATCCAGAAAATGTAAGGTCTGGTGATGCATGAGAAGGGTTAAATTGTTCCTAGATAACCTTCACATTTTGAAATGGAGCAAAAACGGGCAGAAGAAATCACCTGAATTGTAATTTGGAATGAGTATTTCAATGTAAAAAGCAAGAAACCAGGCGGGATATTGCAGGATTCATTATTAACTAGATTATTTCCAATTTCAGGTGTGAAAATCCAACATTTCACCTTACCCTTCATTAAAGCTTATTTCTATAAATTCCTTGCACTGAAATATTAATTCTCCAAGAGTTATATATAGCTACAAACATGAAGATGAAGACCCCATAGAAAAAATTTCCCATTTTTGAATCTAGATATGTAAATGATGACAATTTTAGGACTGAAAATAACTGCAATCAGACCAAGTAATCTTAACTGCAAAATAGAGGCTCAAATGTGGCTTATTATGTTGCACAAAACTGTGCAGACACCTCTAAGTCAGCTAGGGCATGGTGCAGGAGGGTATCCAGGGTTCAGTACAACCCGAAATTTTATCTCTTCGACACTTTCATTTTTTGAATTTCTGCCAGGTTTTGTGCTCTCTTGCCCCACTGTGCATCACTTCGCCTCATTGCTGATAAAGCAGGCACACCAGAGGCTATTGCATGCTGGTGTAGACAGTGTACTAGCCCTAATAAGACAGATTTTGGATAGTCAAGGGATGGCAGTGAGTGAAGGAGGTGGTAAGTGCATCTGTTGCAGACGACTTTGTGGTAAGCCAGCACAGGAGCCATTGCCACTCTTGCCCTCTGATAGAATAAATGAAGCCCCTCCCCCATTTTCAATCATTCGGGTTGATTTTGTAGGGCCAGTTGTCTTGCAGAGTGCAGGGGAGGCTGTCAAGGCCTAAATAGCCTTGTTTGCGAGTGCCATAGTTAGAGCAGTGCATTTAGAGCTGGTGTCAGATCTTTTGGCTGCCGCCTTCCTGATGGCTTTTAAAAGGTCTTTGTCCAGGAGAGGGCTTTGTAAAATTTCTTACTCAGATAATGCTACCAATTTTAAGAGGACTGAGGGATTTGAGACAGTTATTCAATAATATGAAGCACCCAGATGTGCAAGCACTGTTTTCCAGACACAGGATCACTTGGAAAAGCACTGTGGAATGTGGTCCTTGGTGGGGAGGATGGTGGGAGAAACTGGTCAGAACCAGGAAGGCCTTGTTGAAGAAGGTGCTGGGGAAAAGCTTTTTGAACTATGAGCAGATGGGATCCATTCTGGTAGAGGTGGAAGCCATGATGAATTCGTGGCCTTTAACATTTGTTTATTCCAATCATTCAGAGCCTGAGCCATTAACGCCTTCACAATTTTTGATTGGGAGGCATTTGACTCAGCTGCCACCAGTTCAAGCCACCAACATTCCTTCCAAGGCAGATATTTTAAGCAAGCAAATGAAGCTCAGGGAAAGATTGCTGGAATCTGTCTGGTGAGGGGTGGCATAGGGAGTATTTTCTTGACCTGCACAACACCAAGCAATGCCCTTGAAGCGAATTGAAGGCAGGTACCATAGTGTTGATGGAGGATAACAGGATCACAAGGCAAATTTTAAGGATTGGCCTGATGAAAGAAGTTTTCCCAGGTTGGGATGGGAAAGTGAGGTCATGCATGGTGTGACTGACTGAGGGTCTAAATTGAGGCATCCTACCAAATTGCAATACCCTTTGGAATGTTGATGAGTCCCTCATGGGAGGGAAGATGTTAAATATTTATGCATTGTCCATTGGTTTGAAGGGTCTGGTTTCTGTATTGTGTAATGTTCTGTGTCTAATGGCCATTATTAGGGTAGCAAATAAAAGCCAGAAAATAGGAATTAGTCCCCCCATTGTTTCAGTATCAGTTAAAAGGAGTTTGGGACATATTCTTGTAGCTCATCTCCTTTGCTTCTGTGTTTGAGGAATAACCAGTCCTGACTGGCATGGGAGTGACCAGTGGTCATCAATTTGTCGTCATTAATGAGATTTTGTGTTTACACTGTATGGGTAGTTTGCATTCATTGGGTGACTTCAAATGTATCGAAATTTTATTGGTTCTTTAAAAACTTGTTGCTTTTGTTTGAATTTTGTACATATGCTTGAAAATTGTATAATAAATCAGTGTATGTTGAGTTTTCTTAGGAATAGTATCATCCATTGCCTCTGCTGGCATTTTTTCTCACACGAGCCACATTCTCTGTTTTTTGTTTAAGTTAGATTTCAACAACCACATTGCAACTATATGCATGATTGATCAGTAATTCCATGCCAAATCACTTAAAACTCACATAAGGCACGAACTCAACCCTCTCCAAATCTGATAAAATTTCATAAAGTAACCCTAGACCTCAAATGAAACTATGTAAAATATTAGGATCGAATATGCTTTAGTTGAGAAGTTCCAGCCTATGATCAATTGACTATCACGTCATTAATGTGTGCATTCTACAAAAAAGGCCAAAGTTCACCCCTTGTTAAATCAATTTTAGTTGCCAGATAAGAGTGAAATATGGCATACTAGGTTAACTTTTTGCACAGCATGTAGTAGTATGATCAAAAACGCAGTACTATTGGCCTTTGTTGTTGTTGGTTTGTTTTACAACCCATCAACTTCAATGGTCATTAGGGCTCAGAAAGACAGTAACCATGGCAGGGGTCTAAATGGCAACCCCACCATGATCACAATAAATAAGGGCAAAAGCCCACTAAAAGTAATAAGAAATAAAAGGACAATAGCCATTCAGCTATCTATCCTAGTGAGTCACCACCAAATTTTGTCATGACAAATTTGGACCCACATTTGGACACCAGTTGCTCAGCAGCCAAAGATCCATATGTTTTGATTGTTTGTCTGTGTTTTAGGGCCCATCGACTACAAAGGTCATTAGAGCCCAGAAGGACATTCTACATGGTGGGAGTGTAAAAGGCCAACCCACCATGAGGATAATAAATAAGGGCAAAAGCCCACTAAGAATAATAGTAAAAGACAAAAGCCAAGTGCTCAAAAAAAAAAAAAATTAATGCACAAATAAAGGTGTTGGAAAAAAACGATACAATTTTAAATAATTTTTGAATAGGATTGTAATCAGCAAGCGCAAATGACATAGTTGTTCGTTTTATAGTTATATAAAGTGGTAGTGAATATAAGGTTGCCATACGTCCCACTACACTGGGGTGGGTCCCAGTTTTGTGGTCTGTGTCCCTGTCAGGCAGTCATTTCTGCTGGTCGATTTAAGATTTTTTCACACGTTAAACAATTATTTCCCAATAATATTATTGCATTCAGTACTGCGCATATGCTGTACATACAGACAAACCTCTCATTTACAGACATTGGAAGAAGAGGTGGTAGTGAAACCAAAAATGTCTCATGTAGAGATACAACAGATAGTCCTTCCATCCTCTGCACATTAAGAAAATCAATAAATCTGTGAGCAGTACAAGTGTGGAAAGCAATTAAAGTTGGAGTCATTGTTTAAGCCCAAATCCACTCCCTAGTAGTCCATAGATGAGAGGTTTGTCTGTAGCTAGATTTGGTGCAGACGTGTCCATGATGCTCATCACATCTTGCCAGTGAAATGACTGTTCGGGAATGATCCACCATTGACCCCAACGGTTTTTGGTCTTCTAAAATATTTTATCCTTCAATAAGTTCGTGAAAGTATTATGCCTTTTTTATAATAAAGTTCTGAATGTTTATAAGATGAACTTGTCATTTTTTTTAAAAAATATTTTTAAGGGGAGCGGGTGGTCACTGTCGGTGGTCCAACAATTATGGCAACCCTGAGTAAGTAAACGAAGTGTTGAAAGTGTACAATCTGCTTTAAAGTTTATGTTGCATAGTAAGTGTTCCATGCAAATAGAATGTCAAAGTTTAGTGTTCCCTGACTTCAAAAAGATTGAGAACCACTGGCCTACAGTATACAAAGCCAAAGCAATCTGCAACTCCTAACCCTTTTCCCGCCTATGGCAGGATCGGGTACCCATCTTGTCCCTCTGAATGGTACAAGGATGATATATTGAACTGCCAGTTGTAATCAAAGCTGCAACCCCCCCCGTTTATTTATCATTGATATATAATGTTCACTGGGGCTGGGTATTCCAACGATGCCAGGGGGCCAGCTCCAGCACCTATTACATGCAAATGCCATCGTACACCACATTGGACCTCGGTTTTACTTCTCATACAAAAGAAGGTGCACTCGGGGCCTCTGCCTCCAAAGCCCTAACCCGTTAGTATAACAACTTTGGTCGAGTATCGAACCTAGAACTACTGACACAGTTGATTAACGTGCTACCCACTGAGCCACAGAAGCAGGTCATTAAGGCAAAACGAATCAGTCAGTGAAATTCCCATTTCCTGTAACAAACCTGCCCCTTATTGGGTAGTCATGTCATCATTACACCAATGCTTTCATTAGATGATGCCACATGCCCCTGTCGGGTAGCATCACACTATTATTGCAATGATGCTTTCGCTAGGTGGCACTAAGCTTCTGGAAGGTTTGGGGAGGAAAGAGTGGAGATAACAGAAGGCAGAAAAGAGCAGGAAGGACGCAGAAAAAAGAAAGTGAAGTCACAAGGCAGTCCGTTGATTGGTATCAATGGCGAACAAAGGAATAGAAGTACAGTAATAGTAATAAGTGGTAATATATTAGTATCTGAGGTGAACCATATTACTACATGTTTGTGCCGTTTGTGGGCATAATTGTTATAAGGGTGGCCCAGCAGATGGCTCTTATGCTGGGCGTGGCTGTGAAACACAGTCCGCTACTATTGGCTAATGCATATTACAGTGGTGTATGCAACCCCCTAGGATTTTAATTGCTTTGATATCACGGAATTGATTTGAATAATAATAATATTTTTAATAATAATAATAGCGAGATTTGGTAACACAAGATTCATAGAAATGGGATATTCGTGGCTACAAGAGATCATTCACAGAATCGATATGTATCTTATTCATGGGGAGGAGGCCTTCAAGCCCAAGGCGAAAAGGCCGGGGGACCAAAAGATCGAAAGTAGAGATCATTATGAAGGATTGTCCAAAATTAAACTTCATTCCTAGGAATTATCTTATGTTTGCTAAGTACCTTTACAATGATCTCTACTTTCAGTCCCCCAGCCTTCTCGCCTTCAGCTCGAAGGCCTCCTCCCCACAAACAAGATACATATGATGGACCTTACACATTCAATCTGCCATCAGTTCAATCCATTTTCATGATCACGAAAAGATTGATGGCAGGTTGTTCGATTGACGGATGGCATTACACATACAATCAAAACTGGCATCAATATCAGCAGTTTTGACATTGAAGCCATCAAGAGAGGATCTATCGAGAATGGATTATAATAGTTAACGTTTTCAGAAAGGTGTAAGTGCAATAATAGTAGCATTAGCTACTAAAAATCAAAATTAAAGAAAAAGATGGATGAAAGAGTGGCTGAGGAAAAGAACTGATTTCACTCATTTTAAACTGTTGAACGAAATAAGGTCCACTGATGAAGGGGAAGATTATGAAAATTACTATCGAATGAAAGAAGCCTGTTTTGATGAACTATTAAATCTAGTTAAGCCATATATAACCAAAACAGATACGTGCATGAGAAGATCAATATCTGCAGAAGAAAAACTGGCTGCAACGTTGAGATACCTTGCTACTGGAAGGAACTTTGAGGATTTGAAATTTTCGGTGATAATGTCCCCAGCTGCTGTCAGTGAGGCTGTAATAAGTACATGTGAAGCATTACTTTATGTCCTACAGTCTTACAATAAGGTGTGAAAAAATTACAATATTTCCTTTTTTGTAGAATGTAATTTTACTTTAATACAGATAAAAATTGAATGAAGTGCAGTAACTATAGAAAAAATATAAATATTATTGGAGGGCGCCGTTTATTGGAGGGCACCGTTTATTGCAGGGCGCCGTTTATTATTTTTTTTCAATTTATAAATGGAAACTTTTCAGTCAGACAATTTCATTAATTTTGATTTTTGCTCATCCCAGTCTCACATCTGAATTTATTGGCAAAATAATCAATGATGCATTTAAAATTTCAATTCTTACCCTAGATTCAGATAACTGTAGAGGTTTAGCCACAGGACGATTACTATCATTCTCAACTGCAGAAATTGCCCACAATTTAAATGCTAAAGAATACTTCCTCTTTGAAACTTTTCTTGCAACAATCTCTGCACTAAAGCTTAGTTTACATGACTGTGACTTTTTAGGAAGTTCAACCTATCATGTGAAAATACTGCGAATCGCATTGCACCAGGGTCACCCACAGAACAGAGAGGAGGAAGAAAAACCCTGGGGTACACCAGTACCTCTGTTCAGGCATGAGCCTGATTCCTTATTGCAGTGTAGTTGTTGTGCAATAGGTCAGACAACATGCAATATTAAAACTGACAAAGCATTAACTTACCCTGTCAAAATTTATATTTTGGTTGTAAAATGTGGTGTCAGAACAGTGGGGTAGGCCGGCATCCCCCCACAGACAACCAGCCAATATTCCTGCGGGTTCCAGACGCCTGCCTGGGGTGTTCCCACTTATAACATGTTCAATGGTCCCACGGACCCAACCCTGCCACAGGCTGGATAAGGGCGTGATGATGATGATACCAGTACCCCTGTGTAGCATTAAAGGGTTAATCATTAAAAAAATTCAAGTTAACTTGCACGACCACTTCCAGAATAAATGATGTGCCATATATTAGTGGGCGCCGTTTATTATTTTTTTCTGGTGAAAGGTGCGCCGGTTATTAGAGGGCGCCGTTTATTAGAGGGCGCTGTTTATTAGAATAATTATGGTATACTGTTCTGAGCAAAAATTTACTGTTCTGATATGACTGAATAAGGAGATGGCTGAGAAGTAACTGAACTATGTGACTGTGAAGTTGACTGTGAATGATGTGAAATGCTAGCATTTGGTACATTTATTTGTACAGAATCCTGGGTTAAATTTCCTAGTTCAGCCTCAAAGAGTATATCATTTATTGCCTTTTTGGCATATAATCTTAGTGTAGGGTCTAGTCGATCAAGAGTTTCTGCCCACTCAAAAGCAATAGTATTCGCATGCATGATTTAATAAATCATTTTGTGGAGCAATTACACCTTTCCTAACGTTAGTAGGACGAGGCTTTGGACGTGGAATAGGATTAACTGATGAAATGGATGTAATTATTTCTTGAGGTTCAACTTCTTCTTCCTGGTTCACATTATCTTTATTTGTGAAGTTGTTGCCCTCTTCATCACCATTTAAAGCCTATAAAAATGTAGCATACTTAAATTTTATTTTCTATTTCAGGTACCATCAACAGAGGAAGAATGGAAAAACATTGCTTCAGAATTTGGGGAAAGATATCAGTTTAACAACTGCTTAGGAAGTTTAGATGGAAAGCATGTTGCTATTCAAAAACCAGCCCATTCAAGAACACTTAACTATAATTATAAGGGATTTTACAGCATTGTTCTGACAGCTTTAGCAAATTCCAAAAAAGAATTCATTATGTTTGATGCTGGAACAAATGGGTGAGTTTCCAATGTTGGTGTACTATTCTACACTGACTTCTGGGGGAAGGTTGAACATGGTAGGTTAAATATGCCAGAACCATCTCCACTTCCATACAGTGATCAACACTTTCCATATGTATTTATTTCAGATGAAGCTTTTTCATTAAAACCAAATTTATTGGAACCATACCCCCAAGGTGTGTGCACTAACAACAAGACAGGTTTAACGTTTAATTACCACCTGTCATGTGCAAGATCAGTGGTTGAGGGACCTTTGGTCTATTAAGAAGTATGTTTGGTGTCTTTCAAAAGGCAATATGTTTTGAGCCCAAAAAAGCAACAACCATAGTACTGACTTCCTGTATTTTACATATTTGCTCAAGACACAGGCACGCAGTTACAGTAAATCCCACCCAGGAAGGCACTCGAGGTTGGTCGATTTTCTTTAATTTAGGGGATACAGTCTTCTAATAAAGAGGATTAATGATTGTCATTTAACCTTTGACAGTCATTTTAGGAAAGTACTTTTCCACTAACGAGACCTCTGAAGAAGACAAATCTGATCCCATATACTGAAGTAAATGATTATTGGGATTATCTAGTTTCGATACTGCAGTAAGGTGGGTTTACTTTTTGAGGGCTAGAGGGAGGCCCTGAGGGCATCTTTCTTCAGATACAAAGTAAAACCAAGATCCTGTGTGGTGTATGACGGCATTTGCATGTAAAAGAATGCTCTCTATGCTGCAGTGTGTAGTCAAGGCAAAATTCCCATGTGTAGGAGCTTGCCCCCTTTGGTTTTTTAGGGCTTTTCAGCTACAAGGTCATTAGATCCCCACCCACTCTGCAATTCTAATGCAGAGACTGCAGACACTACACCTGGGGTAGCCAACATGAGGGCTGTGGGCCACATGCAGCCTGTGGGCTGCATGCCTGCTGGGTATTAGGAGATAGGCAAGAGTGGAGGGCTAGGACCTGCAGACCCAACGTTGCCACAAGTGGGATAAGGGGATGATGATGATTTGTTTGTTGGAGAGTTCAAGCCTAATCACGTATAAATCCTAATGAGCTACTCCTAACCCTTTTCCCACCTATGGCAGGGTCAGGTACTCATTTTGTCCCTCTGGATGGACACAAGGGCAATATACTGGGCAGTGATTTTCCACATCCTGTTCACCTGGGGCATTCCACAATGAGCAGCTTATTGTCTTGGCTCATCTGATCATGGGAGTTAAGCAATGCTTGTTAACCCTGTTAACCGATGCAAGTTAACCCAACTATTAATAATATGGATGGGCACCTCCTGCTGGGCCAAGAACCTATTTTTTTTGTTGAATTCAAGTAAACAAGCAAGTGTCCTGTAGCTTTGACCACAGTATGTGAGGTTGTGGTCAAACGCTTGCCTGGTTGATGCCAACTCATGCTGTAATGTTGTTTTGGTGATATGTAAAATAATTTTATCTTCACCTGACCTAGCTCCAATGGCTACAGCATGACACCCAGCAGGCATGCAGCCTTCCAGCCACATGTGGCCCACAGCCCTCATGTTGGCTACCCCTGGTGTAATGTCTACAGCAGAGGCGTACCTAGGCTTGGTGTCACCCAGTGTGGCAAATTCCGGTGTCACCCCCCACCATTCACCCCCACTGTGCTCCCCCTGAGCCACCAAAATTTCAAATGCTTTTAGATTAATGTTTGCTTCAGGCATGGTGTGTCAGCGGGCCCTGGGCCACCATCATCACAGTCTGCAAAGTCACAGGGTTTGGGATTTTGATCCCTGTGGCAGATCGCACTTTGAGAGTCCTCTGTGGGGTAGGCAAGCATCCCCCCACAGCAAGCAGTGACAACATTCCTACAGGTTCCAGACGCCTGGCTGGGGTGAACCCAGTCAGAGCATATTCAGACAGCATAAGGGCCCATCTTAGATTAGGCATGCCAAATGTGAGGACCCTTACTGGCAAAACAGGGGGATTAGTCAGTATCCTAAAACAAAGGATTCAGAAGGATTCATGTAGCTTTCCTCCAGGAAACTAGGTGGAAGGGGAATAGATGGACAGATTTTGAGAACTTGGTGCACTCAATAAACGCTGAGATAGGGCAATGTCAAGGGAATGAGTGCTTAGCTATTGGTGGGGATTTTAATGGCCATGTAGGGAAAGGCAACCAGGGTTATGGGGATGTTCAAGGGGATGGGATATGGAACAGTTAGCATAGAAGGACAGTGCATCCTCAACATAGCCAATGCACTTGGCCTGGCATTGGCAAATACGTGGTTTAGGAAGATGGACAAGCACCTAATCACATTCCAGTCGCCACAAGGGATATCACAGAAAGATTTCTTGACGGTTAGATGGTGGCATAGAGCAGAGGTTTGTGATTGTTGGGCACTCCCAAGTGAAAATTTCCAAAAGTAATGTGGCCGCAGGTCTAATCCTAGTGAAAGTGGCAGGCAAGGCACATTCTTGGAAATGAGAGCAGACCATCAGATAGTGGAAACTTTAGTGATCTCCATGCTGACGTCATGCACATGCATCATGACTTACATGTGATCTCTATCTTCATTCTATGATTTTGAATTTAAATTCTAACTTAGATTTCAATAATTTCAAATTATTCATTCGATTTTTTTGGGAGTTACTCAGCAGACTTGGATAAACTCAGACATGTTAATATTAGCTCTGGCCATAAATCATCCTACACAAACATATCATCATTCGTTCATTCGTTTAAATGTTCAATTTACAATTTCAATTTACTTCAATTTACAATTTAATATTCAATTACCATTAAAATATTTCTTGTGTTAAATAATTGGAGTTTTACATAACCGATACTAAAACAGACTACAATCAAACCGTGGTGGATATAGTGAACATCATCATCCACCACAAAACTACCAATCAAAACGGAGGGATTTGCCCATAAAGTGCAAAGGGAGGTTGACTGGGATTCAGAAGGGACAGTGGATGCCATGTGGGATAGGGACGCCAGAAAAATTAGAACCTGTTGGAAAGCCATTTTAGGGCAGGGTCGAGTAGGAGGCACAGTCCAGAGAAACAAGCACACATGGTGGTGGAATAGGAAGGTAGAAGCAGCCATTAAGCAAAAGAAGTCTGCTTTCCACAGTATAATGGGAGATAGGAGACCAGGAATCTAAGACTCAATATAGGCAGGCTAAGACCAGTGCTAGGAGGATCATTGCCCTGACCAAGCACCAAAAGTATGAGGCACTCTTTTGGCAGATACGGACAAGGGAAGGGGAGGTTTTCAAACTGGCCAAGACTAGAGATAGGGTAGCTAAAGATATCCCCAAGCCATAACAGTGAAGGATAGTGGATCATTTTGTTTGTTGGTGTTTTACGGTTCTTCAACTACAAGGTTATTAGAGCCCCATCCACAGTGTAGTTCAGATGCAGGGACTGCACAGACACTACACTAATGCAACGATTTTTTTGGATACCAGCAGTACCCAGTTTTCCAAAGCGGCCACTCATATCAGTATTAACTGGGATTGCATTGTTAACTTCAGTGATCAGACGAGAACTGGTGTGTCCAATGCAATTTGCCACTCCAAAGGGTGGCGGAGGTAGGGTCCTACCCTCCCCAATAGAACTGTGTAACCAGGGTGCTTAGGAAGATGAAAGGTCAAAAAGCTGTAGGCCCAGACGGAACACCCAATTCAAGTATGGTATAGCCTAGGGAGGAAAGGTATCAGGTAGCTAGGGGAGACTTCTCACGAGGATTGCCAGCAGAGATACAGTAGAATGCCGTTGGCATGGCGTGAGAGTTGGATAGTGTGGCTCTTCAAGGGCAAAGCGGATGACCAAGATTGTGGTAACTATAGAGGTATAAAGCTGTTGAGCCACTCCATGAAGCTCTGGGAGAGAATGATGGAATCTTGCCTATGGGACAGGATTAGTGTGCATAGTAATCAATTCGGTGGAAATCAGGTATCCTGCCTGAGGCAGGGCCGGGTCTGTGAGTTGCAGTCCTCCACTCCTGCCTATCTTCCACCAGATTCCCATCCACCCCACACACTGCCATGTCCTTGTGGACAACTTGCTGCCACGTCTGCTTCAGTCTCCCCTGCCTTAGGTACTTCCAACCACCTGCATTCCTGAAATGCACCTAAGGAGCTCCTCCCCTCATCGCATTACGTGTCCTTACCACTTCAACCTATTCTCCCTCGTTCCTATGAGAAAATCCCTCATAGGAATGATCATGCTCCCTCAACCTATTCATAGCATAGCTGGTCTAACCACTGCCCTGTAAAACTTCCCTTTCAGTGTGAATGGGACCCTCCTATCACATAAGACTCCACCTGCCTGTCTGCACTTCAACCCCCTTTGGGTCACATCAGAGTCTATCTCCCCATTGCTTTGGAACGTTGATCATAAGTACTTTACCTCCATGGTGTAGCAAAGTTGCGTTGGATGCACCAGTTAAGCAATGCAACCCAAGTTAGTACCAACATGGGTTGTTGGTAGTGAACGTTGGGTGCTGCCAATTTACCCTTTCCTACGCCCCCTACACCTAGCCCCTCCTAACCTGCAAGCAGCCTCCTTAGGGTTTGACCTGTTATGGCTGCTTGGCTTACTCCCCAACCCGATAGTGTTACATACAACTACTAATACTACTCTTGCACCGATTTCACCAGTTGGCCTCTAGACATCATGCAACCATTACTTTCCTGTCTTTCCCAATTGAAAGCCAAATACTCCGTCTTCTTTATGTTTATCTTTAGCCAGCTCATTCATAACCAGAATGAACAGGTAAGGGCTTAGTGCTTAAGTTTCCCCAAGGTGCTCTTACCCTGGCTATTATCCTTCTTCATTGACCTGGACAAAGCTTATGACAGTGTGTTAATACTCAAAACTAGTCAAATTAGTGCAGTGGCTGTGCAGTCTCTGCATTAGAAATGTTGTCAAAAAGCCCTAAAATACTAGTGAAACAAACGAGTTTATGTGAATCTACTAGCTGGACTGTGTTCTATACAAAATTGTGCATTCAATGAAACTAAAATTCAAATAGTACTGTAAGAAAAGGTTGGATCTGAAACTTTGCAATAGTGTCACCCCCTAAAATAGTGTCACCTGGTGTGGTCTGCACCCCCCTGGTCTACAGTCTCTGCATTAGAACTGCAGAGTGGAGTAGTGTGCATTAGAACTAATGACCTTGTAGCTGAAAAGCCCTAAAAAACCAAAAGGGGGCAAGTTCCTACACCTGGGAATTTTGCATTGACTACACACTGCATCAAAGACAGCATTCATTTTCCATGCAAATGCCATCATACACCACACAGGATCTTGGTTTTACTTTGTATCTGAAGAAAGGTGCCCTAAGGGCCTCCCTCTAGCCCTCAAAAAGTAAACCCACCTCACTGCAGTATCGAACCTAGAACTACTGATAAAGTTACTGAGTGTGCTACCCAATAATCATTTACTGCAGTATATGTGATCAGATTTTTCTTCCTCAGAGGACTTGTTAGCTGAAAAGTACTTCCCTAAAATGAGTGTCAAAGGTCAAATGACAAACAAAAGGTGATACCCCTTGCTAGTTTACTTTTAATGTTTTCCCCACCTTCACTTCCCCTTTCCCTTTCCTCTTAATTTGAAGACTGTATTCCCTAAATTAAAGAAAATCGACCAACCGTGAGTGCCATCCTGGGTTGGATTGACTGTACTTGGCTTCAAATTGGAGAGTCAAAAGGGCAGAGAAATATGCAAAAGATGACCAATTCTTATCTTCAATTCTTATCAGAGAAAGGCACTGAGAAGTGCACAAATTATAAGGGACAGATTTTGCCACTATTTTAATAATGGGGGGAATTTGAATATTACTAAAAGTTAACTATATATAAATATGACCTATGTATATCAACCTTAATAAATAATATCCATTGAAATTTTACTTTTTGTATAATTATTACAAATGCAATTTTCCTGGGGCTTCTCAAATCTGTCCAAAAACATGAAGAAATTCAAAAGACCAATTTTTTTGAGTGTATACTTCATCTGTTCCAGCTCGGGATCTTCTAGACTCTATTATTTTTTTAACTTCTCTTCTATAATTTGATCGCAAGGAGTTTATCTTTTTCTTCACGTCTTCTAAAGTTGCATTTTTGTGATTAGGTTTCATTTGTTTATAAATTCCAAGAAGTTTTCTCAGAGCGTCATTTCTTTTATATTTATTCACATAGTCGGCATGTGTTTTATCCCACAAGATGGGAAGCGTTTCAAACGTGAGAATGAAATGTTTCTCAGGCTCTAGCTCCATGTCTGCAGATAACTGTGACTCCGGAACGTCGACGTTGACTTCCTCCATTGCTGTCTGCGCTGTGACTGACAACAGGTTGACGGAAATGTGATTACATGGTCATTCTGTCATCAGTTCAATCAGGATTAAAAGTATTTATTTGATTATTCAAATAATCGTCAATCAGCTCTGTCAGTCCATCATTATGACCATTACATGTTCAATCTTTTATCATTCTGGATCAAAGAAATGGATTTAACAGAGGCCAGATTGAACGTGTAAGGTCCGTCTATCGATTCTGTGAATGATCTCTTGTAGCCATGAATATCCCGTTTCTATGAATCTTTCTTATGAAACTCACTTTTGAATGAATATTGAATTTGTTTTTTATTCTAGTTTTAATTTTAGTTTAATTCTAGTTTCAACTAACAGGTTTTAACAAACACTACTGTAAAACGCATTGGCCAATAGGAGCATTCAGCAAGTTTAGCCACGATATATTGTCATGCCCAGCATAAAAGCCATCTGCTAGGCCACCATTATAACAATCATGCCATGTTGGCATTGGTTTTGATGCAGAGCTAGAGGGCAATGATGTCGATGAATTGTGATGATTGTGATGCATAATTAGAGTTTAACTGTAATGTTTGTGATGTTCAATGCTGGAGCCATGAATGTGATGTCTTTGAAGCAAAGGATGAATGGAGAAGGAATAAACGAACCAGGCTCCAGGTAATTACCAGAATTTTGACAGACTGCCCAATCTGCCAAGATGGGAAGTGACAAATTAGTTGCGATATCTCAGTAGTAAATCTGTGCTATCTAAAGACCACCACACATAGTTTGGTGTGTTCACATCAATGTGTTCAGTTTGGTATGAAGGAATGAATTGCCCACACATGATCAGTTTGGTGTGTCACATACTTATGTTCCATTTCGTACTTATGTTCCATGTGCCATCATTTGATTGGCCCCAACAACCTATAATTCTGCCATTCTCTTTTTGTAATTTTTTAAAGATGACGTTCTATCCATGTTTGTGCCTGTGCAGAACCTCTAATGTGAAGAACTGATGTGAGCAAAACCCACACACTCCCACTTCTGACTGACATCAGTCTCAACTGACACACTGTTGTAATAGGATTATTTGCATGCACTTTTTGCACACACACGCACACACACACACAC
>JAAFCE010006668.1:1309376-1429442 GCA_013389805.1 Trigoniulus corallinus
GCCCAACACTCCAATCCACACAGCATAGCTGGCCTAACCTCTGCCCTGTAAACATCCCTTTCAGCTTGATTGGGACCCTTCTATCACAAAGGACTCCACTTGCTTGTCTCTACTTCAGCCACCCCATTGATTCTATGGATCACATCCAAGTCTATCTGCCCACTGTGTTGGAACGTTGATCCTAAGTACTTTACATCTTGCACCTTTTTCACCAGTTTGCCCCTCAAACGCACGTTACTGTTATTTTCCTGTCCTTCACAATTGAAAGCTAAATACTCTGTCTTCATCATGTTTATCTGTAGCCCTACCTTTTCTATGGCTCCTGTAATATCATTTAGTCCATTCTCTATCTATTCTCTCCTGTTGTTAACTTTTCTGATATCGTCGGCAAATGCCAATCACTGGGGGAGGGGGGCCCAATCTCCTACCCCCGAAGCACTTCATCAAAAACCAACATGAAAAGGTGTGGGCTAAGTGCCAAACTTTGGTGCACCCCAACTTTCACTGGAAAGCTCCCATTATTCCCCTAAAGGCGCGTTCTCACTAGTCAAGTTTTGTTGACCAATTGTAGTTGTTCAACAAAAGTTGAACATTACTTGAATCAATTTTCGTTCACACATTTCAATAGAAACTGATCAGCAGTTTCATTGTACAAATGGGGTTTCAGTTACATTACAAATGGGGTCAAAAGGAGTTGTGTGGATAACACTGTATTTTGGTTAACCCCCAATTGGTCCACCCCTCTGACGGGTCCACTTTTGTATATCTACAAGGGCCTTAAACAAAAGACCTATTGTTCACTTGAAGGGTAATGGTGAATGACTCACCACTTGATCAAGAAAAGTTTGACTCGGTCAAACTGTTACGCTAACGAAACACTAACAAAACAAACGGCAAACGTGCTGAACCAAGACCTCCTATACAAAAGGCCTTCTCACTGATTCGTGACGTCATCCTAGGTAGTGCTAAGACCTAATGAAAATAATGATGAATGCTGACGCTTGCCCTCACAAAGCAATGAGATATTTATTAATAAAATATAAAACAGATTTTAAATGCACATGTAAATATTGTTGTGACTGAATGGACAGCATGAAAATATTAATTTATTTTTAAATTTTTGTAAGAAACACATGCATTTAAAACACATATTTTAATGTTTAATTTTCAATTTTAACCTCTTGTAGACTTCCTCTCAATATTATTATTTTGAATTTTTTAATAGCTGTGCAAGTGTCTAAACCATAGGGAAGATTTGCTTATGTGTGGATTGTAGTGCTTCAATAGCATACATATTAGAAAATTTTTAAAAGTAATTCCACATCAAAAGTCATAAAAGGAGGTTGTTGTTGTTGTAGCTTGTTAGGATTTTAGGGCCCATTGACATGAATGGTTATGATGGCCCAGCAGGGGTGGATCCAGAGGGGGAGCAATGCAGCAATTGTTCCCCCCTCAGTGCTTCAATGGGGTACATATTTCAATTCATGCATGATTCAACTTTGCAACTGATGAGACATTTTTGAATTTCCTATTCCCATTTCTACACTGCCAGTCCAATCTACAGTTGGCTAAACCACTGAAGGTAGGACATTGTCTAAAGGGCAGTAGAGGACCTATATAATATATAGACATGGTATGTATTCTAAGGGACTCGGAATATTTAAAAATATTTGGGGCACCAATTTTTGAAGTGCTACCCCCTTGATCAGCCCCTGGATCCGCCCCTGGGTGCTCAAAAAAAATTCACCATGGCAGGAGAATATTCAGAGGGACAAGATGGGTAGCCAACTCTATCATAGGCAGGAAAAGGGTTAGGAGCTTATGTATAGATGTCAGGCATACAAGTATACAAAACATATCTAACCTAACATGTATACCTAACATCACTAACCTAACCTAACATATATGGCTAACACAGCTCACCTAACATATATACCTAACATAACTAACCTAATCTAACATATATAACCCAACATACCTAACATAACATGTATGCCTAACTTTTCTACCGCCTATGATTATTCTTTTTTTTAAAATATATATGCAACATCTTGGCTACCATATTCTTAGTTTGAATGATTTGCTTTGTGTAAAACATTAGTAAAAACATAGTGTATCTAATTTATATAAGCCTATGGGTTCAATATTAAATCTGCTTACCATTTAATGCTTGGTCAATCTGGAAGCCTTTCTGTTACTAGCTATAATCCATTTTGTCACCATTTTGGGGTTTTGAAAAACTGAAGACATTAACTTTAGTTCCACTGCTGTAATTTCCCTGGCATCCAGGCACAACACAATTACATGGCACAATCCAAATATTATATGATTTACATATGAAAATGATTTGAGTTAAAAATTCAACTCAAATATCAATTTAAAAAAAGACGCTTGAAATGCACGCAATATGGTCTTTAACATAGTGTGCTAGCACTACTTTGTGTGACGTCACTAGCCAGTGACGTCACACTGCAAAGGCCTTCTTATCTAGGAGGCTTTGGCAGAACCCGCTACACGCCAGCTCTGCCTCTTGGTATAACAACCACTCGATATAAAAAACGAAATGTTCATCCCCTTCGCGTTCGTTATAACAACTGCATAACGACTGTATCAACAGCTTTACTAACTTTATATTATTATTAATTAAAATAATTTTTGTGAATTATACGAAAAAAAATTTTCTATGATATTTTCATTATTTAATTTTTTTTAATTTTTATGTCTGCCATTATTGATTATTTTTCGCGTACCACCAACCAGCAACTCACGTACCACCAGTGGTACGCGTCTGTCTATGGGAAACGCTGGTCTATCTGGTAAGGGTGTACACCATCTGCAAACTGTTTGAAAATCACTTTCATCTTCAGAAATAACCGTCTTTGCAAAAGTTTGCTTTGATATAGACCAGTGGTCTTCAAACTTTGTCGACTCACGGAACCCTTAGAACTATAAGATGTTTTGGGGGAACCCCATCCCACTTTTAGAAAAGTATATCTTGCTGCTGCTAACAAATTTTTATTTTGACTCACGGAACCCCCAGAGATGTATTGCGGAATCCTGGGGTTCTGCGGAACACAGTTTGAAGACCACTAATATGGACGATACATTTTCACATATTTTTTTCTCACTCTCTGCAGACTTTTGTTTTGACCATCATCATTATCTAGGTCCGAATGCAGATGCCCGAATTTGTCTCTTTTCTGCAGAGTACATATAACTTACTATCAAAATAACTTACCCCGGGTAATGGAAAACGGTCGAGACACTTTGACGTGAAAGCGGGCACTTTGAGGTATGTGTTAAATTACCTCAATGTGTCCGGGGACACTTTGACACCAGCCTGCACCTAAAGTTAGTTTAATAATATCATCGTCATTTAAGACATCATCCACCAGCAGTTCTTCTATATCATCATGGTTAAAAATGTTCAAATCATCTCCAAAATAAGTTTTAATTTTAGAGCATGTTCAGTGGAACTGCAGGATCGACACTGCCACAGTCGGGATAAGGGTATGATGATAATGGTATGATTGTTAAGTGTCATGTACAAGTGCGGAACCCCGTATTATGTATGCTAATTTCCCGACAGACTAAAACGTCTTTCACTGGCTAATACAATGGTCGCTGGATTTTATCAGTGTCATGGGCCTTAGACTGTCTATACTTCGTGAACAAGCATACAGTATGCATATTTGGCGAAATTTTTTTAACCAAATGCAAACCGCGTAACTTGGAAATAGCATGAAATGAACCCGCATAAAAAGAGAGCCAACTGTATATGTATAAAATAGCCATATCTCTAGCGTTAGTGAATTTAAAAACTTAATACTTACATATATATCATCAGGAGGAAATAACAGCATATCCTTACAAGGATCATTTTGAATAGCAGTTAGGTTCTTTGTCACAAATGTCTCATAATCCAGAGGCTCAACTAACAAAGGTTTGGCCTGTAAAGACATAAAATCACATTATATTACCAATAATCCTGCAAACTGGCCAAATTTATGTAATCAGATAATTGTGATCCCCCCCTAACAAACAACCCCCCCCCCCCCCCGTCTTTTCATCACATGATCACACCATCTCAATCTATTCCCTCTCATCTTTTCCACAATGCCCCAACCTACCACTAGTATGTATGCTATGCTATCAGGTTGGAAAGTGAGCCAAGCAGCCATAACAGGCCAAACCCTAAGGAGACTGCTCATGGTTGAGAATTAGGTAGATTTAGGGGATGTGGAAGAGGGGAAATTAGCAGCACCCAACGTTCTCTGTCCAACCAACCAACAACACGGCCTACTCATTTGTAATTGTATCTTCTCTCGACATCCCACTCCTGTACTGCAGCATTCACATTTCAGGTACTATAGTCGTCGCCATATAAGTTGACACATCGGTGGGAGGGAATGGACGCGTCCATTTAAAAAAATAGGGAGCTGCATAAGTAATGCAGTGAAGGCCACCTATTTTAATAGCAAGGGGACTTGTTACTTTACACGAATAATAATAAACTGATAAAAATTAAAGCAAAAGTAGATGAAACATTATTGGGCTCAATTTATCTTTTATTAACAACATTCCTAAGGAAATAAAACTTTATTTAAAAGTCATGAATTGTTCTCTTTCAGTTCTTTGAATTTAACTGCTGAATATACAGTAGGCCTAACCTGCATAATTCTAGTGTTTTTTACCTGCCAAAATTTATATTTTGGTTTTATAATGCAGTGTTGGAACAGTTGGATAGGCTGGTGTCATACCTCAAAGTGTCCTGGGGGACGTCCATAAAGGACGTCACGCTTTATGGGGGAGGGGGTAATGGGGTTGGGGGAAGTTATGACTAGAGGACGTCACATTTCTTTTATTGTAGATTTTAACCTTCAGTGCAGTGTTTTGTAAAATATTGGGTTGAAAAATATTTCCCTTTGTGTCAGGTTGACATCTAAGATAATGCCATTAAAAAACTGAACCTGTTTACTGAACTCAGAAAGGAGGGGTGGTGATACAAAATGTGACCTCCTAATGTAGGTGGGGGATCATCCAAGTGGGACAAAATGTGACATAGGGGAGGGGGAGTAAAATTTTGGCAAAAATCCTGTGGCGTCCTTTATGGATACCCCCTGGCGTCAAAGTGTCTGGCCAGACACTTAATTCCCGGCACTTAGTAATCAGGTCAGACTTGGTAATTTGACACATACCTCAAAGTGTCCCAGCCATTTTCCATTTTACCTGGTTAGGCTTTTTTGATATAATCTGCACCTTGATTCACGATGCATATGTGCTCTGCAGAAAAGAGACAAATTCGGACATCTGCATCCCAGACCTAGATGGTGGGCACTTTGAGGTAGACCCTGGACACTTTGATGCATGACACTGACATCCCCCACAGACAACCAGTCAATATTCCTGCAGGTTCCTGATGCCTGAGTGGGGCGTTCCAAGCCTGAGCACGTTCAATGGACCCGCGGACCCGACCCTGCCACAGGCGGGATAAGGGTGTGATAATGATGAAGATGATGTTGCACTGTATTGAACACCAGCTGTCTATCATGAGCACAACAGATCATCATCATCATCACACCCTTATCCCATCCTATGGCAAGGTCAGGTCTGTTGGTTCTAGCCCTCTACCCCATCTATCTCCCACCAGGCCCCCATCCACCCCACGCAATGCCATATCCTTACAGACCACATGCTCCCACGTCTGCTTTGGCCTCCCCCTTCCCCAATGTATCTGATCACCTCAGAGGCGTAACTGGGGGGGGGGGGGGGCAGATGTCCCCGGTCACAGAAGGCAGGGGGCGCAAAAATGCGCTTAGCGGGTGCCAGAGGGCGCAGATTTCGGTCTTTGTCCCCGGGCGCAGAATACCCTCGGCCTGCCTCGGTACGCCACTGGATCACCTGCATTCCTGAGATGAACCTAACAAGTTCCTCCTCTCCTCTTCTCATTACATGTCCATACCACCTCAACCTATTTTCCCTCACCTTTTCGGCAATGTTCACCACTCCCAGGCTATAATATACTCATTCCTGATTCTCAAGGTCCTCGACATCCCACTAATGCTCCAAAACATTCGCATCTCAGTTACTTGCATTCTGTTGATGCAGCTCTTCCTCACTGCCAAACACTGATCCATATAGCATAGCATCATGAACACAACATATCGCAAAACTAAATTAGAAAATTCACAACAGGATAAACATACTGGTCACTGTGTATTGCATGAAGTTGGTGTTGAATGCTCTATAATATCTGTATACAGTGTCCAAAAGTGCAATACAAAATTATAAAAGGGGCATAAGTCGTGCATAGTATGAAAAGCTAGGGTCCTACCATGGTGACTCAGTAACTCCGTCAGTGGTTCTAGGTTAGATACTGGACTAAGGTGGTTGGGCTTCTTTCAGAGGATAAGGATACCCCAAGTGCGCCTTCCTTCAGATGAGAAGTAAATCCGAGATCCCGTGCGGTGTATGATGGCCTTTCCACATAAAAGAATCTCCTACTACACAAAGGGTAGATGAGGCAAAATTCGCAGGTGTAGGATCTTCCCCTGAAGTCGGTGGAATTCTCCAACGAACGGTATAGAAAAGCACAATCAATCAATGCATGTCAATCAATGCGCAATTTCTATCAAAATACCGTAACTGGGTAATGGAAAATGGTCGAGACACTGAGGTACTGTATGTGTTAAATTACCTCAAAGTGTCCCCCCGGACACATTGAGGTACTTCAGGGCACTTTGAGGTATGACACCAGCCTACCCCACTGTACTAACACCACATTATGCAACCAAAACAGATTTTGGCAGGTAAATTAATGCTTTGTCGGTTATATATTGCATGGTGCTGTACCATTGCATAACTCTTAAAACACGTGTTACGTGCCTGTCGTACTTTATCCGTTCTGGACAGAAGACTTCATGCTGGTTTAATGACAATGTAATTAGAAATTAAACTTTGTGATGATTCGACCGAATTTTTATACAATTCATGGTATCGAGAAACGCTGTTCTGCAGCTGTTTCAGAATTAACAGCATTAACTAGAAAGTGATTTTCTAATTTACCGCAAAAACAAAGACCATCATGAATCGATTTTACTGTGAGGGGGAGGGGGCCTGGTCTTTCTTCAATATCATTTTCACTTTCGGGATCAGCTAACGCATCTAAAGTTAGTTTAATAATATCATCGTCATTTAAGACATTATCCACCAGCAGTTCTTCTATATCATCATGGTTAAAAATGTTCAAATCACCTCCGAAAGAAGTTTTAATTCTAGAGCATGTTCAGTGGACCTGCAGACCTGACCCAGCCACAGTCGGGGTAATAGTGTGATGATGATGGTATGATTGTGAAGTGTCATGTACAAGTAGCAGATAGAATTAGGAACGTGAACATCAGAGGTAGCCTGGGGGTGGCGGGCATCGCCGAAAAGATGAGGGAGAACAGGCTGAGGTGGTACGGACATGTTATGAGTAGGGGGAAAGAGGAACTCGTTAGGTGCATCCCAGGAATGCAGGTGGTCGGCAGCATTCGGGGTAGGGGGAGACCAAAGCAGACGTGGGAGCAGGTTGTCCGGAGGGACATGGCGGTATGCGGGGTGGATGGGGACCTGGTGGGAAACAGACGGAGTGGAGAGCTAGAACTCGCAGACCCGACTCTGCCACAGGCGGGACAAAGGTGTGATGATGATGATGATCTGGAAATACTCATCATCATTAGCCCTTATCCCGCCTGTGGCAGGGTCGGGTCTACCAGTTCTTATCCTCCACTCCCACCAGTTCTAACCCTCACCAGGCTCCCCTCCACCCGTCTCCATGTCCTGTTGTACCACCTCTAAAACCTAAGCCCTAATCCTGGCGCCAACAATCACCTACAGTCCCATAATGGAGAGAATAACTTCCTCCTTCTCACTTCCCTATACCACCTCAACCTACCCTCCCTCATTTTTTTCCGTGATGTCCACCACATCCAGGCTATCCAGCATTAATATCTTGGCTTTTCCTCACTGCCCAACACTATACCATATACCATACATAGCTGGTCTAATTATTGCACTGTAAAACTTCGTTTTCAACTTCATTGGGACCCTCCTATCACACATGGCTACACTTGCCTGTCTCCATCTCAACCATCACCCATTCATTCTGGCGCTCCATGGCCACATTGCTTCAAAAATGTCCAAGTGAGGTATTCATAGCAAGGTTACACAGTTGGTAGGGACCTACCTGCATGGTAGGCATCAACATCTTTTTTTAATGCCATCAGAGGAGAATGGATATGCTTTATGTTAATGTGATATAGGACTTGATATTAAATCCTTTGTTGAGAAATTTGCAGATGACAAATGCATTGCAAGAATGGTGGAAGAGGGATTATCTTCCTGTGCAAAAGTGTAACAGGACATAAATACTTTTGACTCAGGTAGAAGATGGGTGTTGCCATTAAATCTGTGCAAATGTAGTTTTCTTAAGATAGTCAGGTCTTGGAAGCAATGTAAAGAAGAATATCCAATATTGAATAAACTCTAGAGTCCCAACAAGGGGATCACCAGTGACCCTATAAATCTTAAACTGCATCACATCTTTATGTTGAAGTTGACTGGCATGGTGGCACAGAAGCCAGCAGTACAGGCTCCACCCCAGGAAGAGTCATACCCAGGCTGGCTAGACCATCCAACCACCACATACAGGTGGTTAAAAGCACCTGGGTCAGGGGGAGATCAAAGCAAATGTGGGAGTGGGAGCAGGGAGCATGGTAGTGTGAGGGGTGGACAGGGACCTAGTGGGAGATGTGTGGTAGTGGAGGGCTAGAGCCTGCAGACCTAACCCAGCACTGCCAAGACGGGTCATAAAAACAAACCAGTCAATTGTGTAATTTCCATTTCCTGTAACAAACTGGAAGTAAGGGTGCCATACTATATATTTCTTTAACAAACTATCTGGCACGTTAGTACATCAAGAAATCTAACAAAATTTTTGGCACACCAGCAGAAATAGGTTCGCCACCCCTGAGCAAGTTAGTTTAATAATATCATCATTTAAGACATCATTCACCAGTTCCTGTATATCATCATGGTTTAAAATGTTCAAATCACTTCCAAAATAAGTTTTAAAATTTAGAGCATGTTCAGTGTAGCCAAGTTGCATTGGAGACACCAGTTCCTGTGAGATCACTGAAGTTCAGCATAGCAAGCCCATGTCAATACCAACTTGGGTGGTTGGTAAAGTACGATGGGTGCTGCGAATTAACCCTCTCCTTCGTCCTTTCACCTACCTCCTCATCTCCCGCAGGCAGCCTCCTAAGGGTTCGTCCTGTTATGGCTACCTGGCTTACTCCCCAACCCATGAAACTAATCCAGAGAATCCAGAGATATCCAATGGACCTGCAGTGGACTACAGTTTTCCTGCTACAGTCAGGATAAAAGCACCTGGGGCAGGGGGAGACCAAAGCAAATGTGGGAGTGGAAGCAGGGAGCATGGAGGGGCTCTAATGACCTTGTATTTGAAGGGCCATAAAACACCAACAAACAACAACAACAAGGGAGCATGGTAGTGTGTGGGGTGGACAGGGACCTGGCTGGAGATGCATGGTAGTGGAGGGCTAGAGCCTGCAGACCCAACACTGCCAAAGGCGAAATAAGGGAAGAATGATGATATTTTATCATGCATTTACATTTATGTTTTTACCCTTTAAAGGCTTTGCATAAAGTCAAAGAATATTTCAAAGCATGATATTTAAACAAAATAAATTCTTCTAAATATTTGGCTAAAAATTGTGGGGTTGAGAAAAAAAAAATTTATTTTGGAAAAGAAGAAGAATTAAGAAGGTCCAATACTTTCTTAAACCTTCAACATTGTCAAACCTTCAAAACTATCAAACCTTCAAAATTGTCAAACCTTCAAAATTGTCAAACCTTCAAAACCGTCAAACCTTCAAAACCTCTTCAACCCTTCACCTTTTTCCAACCCCCTATTTTCAGTTTTGGACTGTCCTATCTTTTCCCTCCCATGTGTCATCTTTCGTGGCGAGCACTATAGCATTCTCTTTTCATGGCTCTATCGCACTGCCGAACAATCTGATGCATATAGCATGTCTGGCTTAACTACTGCCCTACAGAACTTGTATTTCAAATTTATTGGAACCCTCTAATCATATAGTACTCTACATGCCTGTCTCCGCTTCAACCACTACAGATTGACCCTATAAGTAGCATCTGACTACAGTGGTACCTCAGATTATGAACGCCTCAGGTCAGGAACAATTTTGTCTTCAGTTACGAATGGTGCCTTAGTTTGCAGATAAGGAGAGGGAGAGCAGTACAAATGAAGACCATGCAGTACTAAAGCTAGGTTTACACGGTCCAAGTACACTTGGATAAAGTTCACTTGGACGCTGTTCATGCGTCACTTGGATGCAACTTTGACCATGTATACACTTGGTCAAAGTTAACTTGGATAGCTAGGACCCATCCGAGTTGAGTAGGACGGTTGCCAACTTACTTTGATCAAAGTGTGACTTGGATGAAATTTAAAATGGCTACCAACATGTAACACGCGGAGGGTGAATTGAATATTAATAAAAAAAATTATAAAATCAGCTAGGAAGTGTACTGACAGAGAAAACATATCATTTATGGAATTATATGACGCTGAGGAAGTGTTGTGGAATAGAAAGCTGCCCAAACTACAAAAGCAAATATGTAAAATATGCTGCAATTGAATGGATTGTGAATAACATGATTTGGCGAGGGTGAGTGGAAAATAGGATTCCTGATTTTAGTGAGGGCGAGTGGAATCTTGTGTAATAGGAGGGACCCAATCAAATGGAAAGGGAAGTTTTACAGGGCAGTGGTTAGGCCCACTATGCTATATGGATTGGAGTGCTGGGTTGTGAGGAAGAGCTGCGTAAATAGAATGTAACTAACCGAAATCCGAATGCTGTGGTCAGGGCCGGCGTGATGGGTGTGCGACCAGGGCGACGGATAGGCCCCGCAAAATTTATCTTTCACAGGGCCCCGCAAAATTTATCTTTCACAGGGCCCCGCAAAATATAGCGCCGGCCCTGCTGTGGTATATGAGCGGGGTGTCAAGATGTGATAGTCAGGAATGAGTAGTCTGGGTGTGTGGACATGACGGAGAAAATGAGGGACCTGTTGGGAGATAGGCGAGAGTTAAGTGCTAGAACCCACTATCTTCCACTACTACACCTTTCAAAGCCAAACCCGCCATCTTTCTTTTCTTCAGCTCGCCTGTCCAAGTCACTTGCCATGGAAGCCAACTTGGACCACGTGCACTTGTACAAGTGCACTTCGTCCAAGTAATGATCCAAGTGTACTTTGACCGTGTCAACCTAGCTTAACCATGCTGAGCCCTTTGAATGTTGAGCGTAGATATCGACGATGACGTCGACCACGCCAGCCGTGCCTCCTGAGAGAGCTAGTGCAGCTCTGTTCACGCGCTCTGCCTGATCTTAGGTCCCTAACAGCAGTCACACCACGGTTTCTCCTCACCACACAGTAGGTAGGAGTGGGTGAGGAAGGTTGACCAATCCGCAGCCAGGCAAGAATAATCTCCATCCTTTGTGATGGACGGATAGTAACTCAGTCCGTGGCGACAGCAGTATAGGGGGTATCCCAGCAAAAAGAATAGGAAGCAAAAAAATGGGGTTGAGGCATTATTTCAGCAGCCGTCTGTGGGTCTTCATGTCATTCATGACCTGCCACAGCCAGAAAAGAACTTGGGGTAAGGTTATTTCACACACACATGTGTTACCACATACATATATGCAGTCTGAGATCCATTTGAAGGAAGATGCACTTTTGTTTTCCTCTGGCTAGTTTGCTTGTCTGTTGGTTCTTTAGGGTCATTCTATTACAACGTCATTAGAGACCCGCCCACAGCGTAGTTCTTACGCAGAGATTGCACAGACACTACTATAATGCGAGGATTTTTGGATATTAGCAGCATCCAGTTCTCCCAAGCGGCGACCCATGTCAGTACTAGCTGCGATTGCGTTGCTTAAATTCAGTCATATAGAGTACTGGTGTGTCCATCCAAATAAGCCGCATCCCCTCATGTGGCCTGAGAAGAGTTACCCGATTCACTCCATCAGTGATCCTGCAACCAAAGACTGAACATCAAGTATACTAAGGCCTCGTTCACATGGCAATGTTTTTCCCGTATACGAGTTTTTCCGGAATAAAGAAGTGACAATTAAAACCATATGGGATTGTTCAGATGGAGGCCATGCGGGGAAATCTCGAAAACGAGAAAAAAATTTTCCCGTATACTGACCGAACTTGTCACTGAGATGCGAGATTCTCGAATACGAGAAGCAGTGGCACTTATTTTGCTACTGTGCTGTTCACACGAACAAACTTTTTCCCCCTACTAAGTGAGAAAAGAAACTTTAGCAAAAAAATTTTCCAGATTTTGAAATGTGGGATACTTGTACACCTGCCTTATCATCAACCCCTTATTCCGCCTTTGGCAGGGTGGAGTCTGTGGGTTCCAGCCCTCCACTCCCATCTATCTCCCACGAGTTCCCCGTCCACCCCTCACACTGCTATATCCTTATGGACAACCTGTTCCCACGTCTGCTTTGGTCTCCCCCTGCCCGTGTGCTTCCAACCACCTGCATTCCTCAAATGGACCTAACGAGCTCCTCATCTCCTCTCATTACGTGCCCATAGCACTGCAATCTATTCTCTCACTTTTTCAGCGATGTCCACCACCCCCACGCTACCTCTATTATACTCATTCCTAATCCTATCTACTCTCTACACCCCACTCATGTACTGCAGCAGTCGCATCTCGGTTACCTACATTCTGTTGACCTGAGTCTTTCTCACTGCCCAACACTGATCCATATAGCATAGTTGGCTCAACCACTGCCCTGTAATTGTTTGTTTGTTGCTGTTTTAGGGCCATTCAACTACAAAGGTCATTAGAGCCCCGTTTACTGCGTAGTTCTAATGCAGAGACGGCACAGACACTACCCTAATGCGACAATTGTTGGGTACTAGCAGTACCCAGTTTCCCCAAACGGCCACTCATGTTACTACTAGTTGGGCATGCGTTGCTTAACTTCAGTGATCAGATGAGAGCTGGTGTGTCGAATGCAATAAGCCGCTCCCAGGCCTGTAATAAGTGGACCCCTTGAATGCGTGCATTCGTGATGACGACTGTTAGTTCACTTACTATCTGTGCTCCCGTTTCTATACGTGAAAACTCGAATTGAATAGTCGCCATGTGAAACTCTGTCTCGTATTCGATAAAATCGTGTACGAGAAATATAGTATCGAATAGGTTGCCGGGTGAACCAGGCCTAAGAGGATCAAATTCAGCAAAGTTGTCCTCATACCTACACATTTTTCAAGCCTTGCACATCCCAAGAGTTTTTTCTGTCTTTTGCATAGCAATATTACTAATGATGCAGGTAATGCTTTCACAATTCGAAATAGCGTCTGACGTAACCTCACTACCGGTTCGGCGGCCTTGATGGATAACTTGTTGAGTAATGAACACATTTCCTCATAACCTTCAAGGAAGGACTCCAGGTACCTCTTGCTAAAAATACAACCGCCTGAAGCTTCCGCCGCTTTGCATTCAAGTGCATAATGACTTAACTATATATCACCAAAACTCTTTATCCAAACCATAATTTTTTCTTCTATCTAATCAGCGGAGGTTTGTATTAAGCGTCAAAATACTTTTCCCCTTCTAAAGTCTAATAGACAAGCCTTACCTATGTTTTCAGGGTCACCTTCTTGCTAGGTGGAGTGCATTTACTCATTTTGTGTCAGACTTCTGCTACCAGACTTCCCTTTTCAATGCAAGTTAGATTAAGGGGAATATACCGAAAACATCTTTGTTATCACCATCGTCATACCCTTCACCCGCCAGGGGCAGGGTCGGGTCTGTGGGTTCTACTCCTCCACTGCCGCCTATTCCCCACCAAGTCCCCCTTCCCCCTGCAAACCTCCATGCCCCATTGTACCACCTGCTCCCACGTCCGCTTTGCTTTTCCTCTACCTCTGGTGCCCCCAACCACCTGCAGTCCCATAACGGACCTAATAAGCTCCCCCTCTCCCCTTCTCATAACATTCCCATACCACCTCAACCGGTTCCCTCTCATCTTCTCTGCAATGTCTCCCACACCCAAGCTACCTCTTATGTAATCGTTTGTAATTCTGTCAGATCGCGACACCCCACTCATGTAGCGCAGCATTCACATCTCGGCCACTTGCATTTACCGTTCATGGTTCTTCCTAACTGCCCAACACTGTGACCCATACAGCATAGCTGGCCTAACGACGGTTCTGTAAACCTTACCCTTCAACTTTATCGGGACCCGGCGGTAGCACAGGACCCCACTTGCCTGCCTCCATTTCAGCCATCCTGCATTAATCCTATGGGTCCATCAGAATCTATTTCCCCATTGCTCTGGAAAACTGAGCCTAAGTACCGAAACTTTTGTACAACTGGAATCCTGTCTCCCCCACAATGAATCTCACCCCTTGCCCCTGGTAACAAAATTTGAACGCTAGGTACTCTGTCTTCTTCATGTTCACCTCAAGACCCCCACTTTCCACTTCTGTCTTAATGTCCTGTAGGCCCTTTTGTGCATCCTCTTTGGACTCCTCCAGCCTTCCCACATCATCAGCAAATACCAGCCACTGAGGAGCCCATTCCCCTACTTTCGTCAGCAGCTCATCCATTACCAGATTAAATAAATATGCGCTAAGTGCTGACCCTTGATGCACCCCAACCTGCACGTTGAAACCTGCAGAGTTTCCCCATGCTGTCCTCACCCTAGTGATGCAACCTTCATACATATCCTGCACTATCCTAATATGGCCCTCATCAACCCCTTTCTTTCTTAAAACGCTCCCCAGTACCTGTTTAGGGACACTATCATAGGCCTTCTCCAGGTCAACAAATACTGCATGGAGGTCCTTCTTTGCTACTCTATGCTTCTCTATTATTTTTCTTAGAATAAAGATTGGTTCCATGCTGGACATACCAGGCATAAACCCAAATTGGTTTCCCTGGAATCTAGTTTGCTGTCTGAGGCGGCACTCTATGAATCGCTCCCACAACTTCATAGAATGGCTCATTAGCTTAATGCCTCTATAGTATCAACAGTCCTGGGCGTCACCCTTGCCCCTGAACAATGGAATTATCCAACTCTCTTGCCATACAGATGGCATCCTGTCACCTTTTGTTAACAGAAGCTTCACAAAAAGCTTCCCAAGCAATGTGATTCCTGTGGTCCCCAAGGTGTGCCAAACATCGATGGGGATCTTATCTGGCCCTACTGCTTAGTGACCTTTCATTTTGTGAAGGGCTCAGACGATTTCACCCTCGCTCACCCTGTCCACAGCCTGGGGAATGTTTGGGTTGCTTACTGTCGCTGTTACACCAGTGGCAGTATTTAAGAGGCTGTGGTAGTATTCCTCCCACCTTTTGACCACCTCTGCCGGCTGGAACAGCACCCTACAAATGGTATCCTTCACTGTTATAGCCCTGGTAACGTCCTTACTTCTTCTATCCCTGGTTTTAGCCAGTCTAAAAACTGCTTCCTCTCCTTCCCTTGTCCCCAATTTTTCATATAATGCCTCATATTTCTGATACCTGACCAGGGCAATGGTCCTTCTGGCATTTTTCTTTGCAATAACATAGTCTATCTTTGAAACCTGGTCCCCTATTTCCCTCCACCTATAGAAAGCTACCTACTTTAGTTTGATTGCAGCTTCCACCTCTTCATTCCACCACCATGTCTGCCTACTCTGATAAGCTCCTCATACTCTACCCCTACCTAAGAAAGCCTCACCACACCTCCTAATCTTCCTAGCAACCCTGTCCCACATGGCATTGGCTGACCCATCCCATTCCCAGTCAACCTGGCTGAGAACCTCCTGCAGGAATTCATCTGCCTTGGTGGGCAACTTCAACCACCTAATAACTGATTCTCCCTTCCAGGTATGTTGCCTGTCCCCTTCATTAGTAATTCTATCATGAGCAGCTTATGGCCACTCTCCTTCTGGAAATCCTCACTGGGTAGTGCACAGCAGTCTAGGACCTCTGCCCTGTGCTGCTTCCAAACCATGAAAAAGTCTATCTGAGACCTCCCCTGTGGTGACTGAAAAGTGATTAGGTGCTTTCCCTCTTTTTGAACCATGTATTGGCCAATGCAAGGCCATGTGCTCTTGCTGTCTCAAGGACCTTCTGCCACTCAAGGACCTTCTTGACCACCCATACCTGCATCCCCCATGTACCTCCTCCTATCCCATACCATTGTTACCCACATGCACATTAAAGTCACCCCCAATAATCAGTCACTCATTTCCCCTACCCTGTGTAATTGTGCTGTCTACTGAGTGTACCAACTCATTAAAATCATTCCAAAAAGCTGTTTTTATGGTGTCAATCAGGCCTGCTTCAGGGGCATATGCACTTATGAGGTGGAGCCCTATACCCTGCCAAACTACAGAAACAAAGATTAACCTACTACTAATTCTCCTAACTGCAGTGACCCCTGCTGCAGTTCACTACTTAATACAATACCCACCCCATAATGTCCCTCTTTGCTACCTGCATAGAAGATTTTGAATCCCTCCCCAGGGCCCGTGACCTATTACCCTTCCATCATGTTTCCTTGAGGAATGCAACACTGACCCTCATATGCTTCAAAGTTGTAACTAGATCTCCAGTCTTTCCTGATAGGGTCCCCAAATTCCACGTCCCTAGTCTAAGTCTAGCCCCCCTTTTTGGTGTGACAGCTCTGACTGGGGACACCCCTGCCAGACGTCCAGAACCATCAGTGATAGTAGCAGGGCAACCTGTGAGGGGGTGCCGTCCAACCCCACAGGACACTCATTAATGGACTAATCATTGCCAAGTGGTTGGAGGTCTCACACTCACCTGGCAGTCCCTTCACAACTTATAACTTATCACCAAACTAATAACTACTAAACTACAAAACCAATAAACCACAAACAACTAAGCAATAAATTACTAATAAAATAAAATAATAAAATATGTAAATACAGGGGTGGGTGCAGCATGGTGACTGCAGGAGCAGAAAACCTGCTATGCTGGCGGATGCCAGGATTGGTGGGGAAAACGCCATGAGGTTAGGCTTAGAGAGCCCAAACCCAAAACCATGTTCTCACTGCCAAAGCACCACCTCAACCACAGTCCTACCATACATGAGACCTCTGGGTCCTTGCTTTGCAGTTGGGTGGTCCTATCTCCACCAATAGCACCAATAATTATTCCAAAAATTCAAAAGTTTAGTAGCCAATAAATGCACAAACAATGCTTATGCACCACCTAGCGACCAATCCTGAAAACATCTTTGTTAGCCAATTCAAAAAATGCCATTCCATGGCAACTATAGTTGCCACTGAGAGCTAACAACATCATTGTACAGTGGTACCCCACATAACAAACGCCTCATATAACGAATGTTCCCTGTAATGTTCCCTATAATGACTTCCGTAGCTTCCGTAGTAAGCGTGCAGACTATAGATTAACATTGAAGTGCGGATTACAAAGGCAAAAGGTGGCATGTAAGTGAAGGCTTTGTATTATTTGGGTAGTGAAGTGCCAGGATTACAGGGGTAAACAAAGATCCAGTAGGTCTAGGGTAAATTAGGAGTTTTAGGAAAAAATACAAAGTTGGTGGAAAGTGGTAGCAAGGAGTTGCTTTGTACGGGAGTGCAGAAGGGCCACGTGGTGGATAACAAAGGTAGATAGGGATAGAGGTGGAAAATAGTTAAGGGGCATTAGAATTGGAGAGGGGTTAGGCTAATAGGTAAGATCTGAAGGGGGTAAGGAGCTGTAGTATAGTTTAAAGGGCCAAAAGGAGCAGGATATATGGGAAAAGGAGCAATGTTGGGAGGTAAAGGAAAGGATAGGATGAGAAGGAAGCAAGGATCATCTGGGGAAAAAGAAAGGGAAGGGAACCCTGAAGTGCACTGCTACCCAGAGAGCTGCAAGTTTGAAGGACAAGAGGATAGAGGGATGATTTGGTGTGACTGGTGCTACAGGTGGTTCCACAAGGACTGCACCAGCATCTCTTACCTCAAGGAATGTGGGGTGGACATTCCAATGGGATATAAGGAGGAGGTGCATGTGGACAGCCATTGGAGGTGCTTAATGTGCTCCATTAAGTGGTCACTGGCTGCATCACAGACGGATATTGAAAGGCTGGACAGGACTATGGGGCAAACAGCAAGCAGAGCAAAGGTCATGGAGAGCACATTGACCAGCTGTCTCAGCAATTGGTGGAAATTCAGGGGCAGATGGGTAGGCTGGAATATATGATGAAGGCTAGTGAAGGGAAAAGGATGGATGAAATGGAGCACTAGACAGGAAAGGGGAAGCTGTGGATAAAACAGCAGGAGCAAAGGTGATTGAGAGGAGGGCAGAAGGGAAGAGGGTCAGACAAGGAAATATAGGGCAGAGTGAAGGGAAGGAGGACAGGTCAGTCCTAATACTGGGAGATAGGGTTGTATCAGGTGGGCTGAACCAGCTGACTGTAAATGGCAGGAAGAGGGATAAGGTGTCAGTGGTATCACTGCCAGGAGGAAAAATCAGGGATTACAGGGACTGCCTAAAAGAGCTATTTAGAGGGGAGAAGATGGAGTGTTTGGTGGTCATCTGCCTGGGAGCAGAGGAACTGGCAGAAAATAATGCTGTGGATGTATGGGAAGGACTGACAGATCTAATTGCAGGTTGTAAGGAAAGAATTGGGGTATCTATTCGGGTGTGCACTATGCCTACAAATGCCATAAGCAAGATGGAGAGGGCAAGGGCTACCTGGATAAATAGAAGGCTGTGGCAGTACAGGAAGGACTTTGGCATCCAGCTCATAGAAAGCAGGGCCCCGTTAATAGGAGAGAAATGTTGGGTGGGAAGTAGTAACCTCCCCACAAAGAAGGGCACTAGACTGTTGAGGAAGCAGATGCAGGGGTTTGTGAAGGAGTTCCTAGCTAGAACAGAGCAAGAGAGGCAAGGGTGATAGGGACATGCTAGGAAGCCTGAAGATTGCATTTGCAAATGTGCAAGGGGTGGGGAGGAAAGATAAGTGGATGGAGATATGTGAAATCATGAGCAGGAAAAGGTAGATATCATGGGGCTGGCAGAGACACATCTAAGGGGTGAGGAGAGGTATGTTGATGACGAGGTCAATGCAACCTTTTGGAACAGAAAGGAGAGGGAGAAGAAAGGAGGTAGGGTTGGAATCCTGTGGGGGAAGGGAACTAAAGGAATAAGGTGGGGTGAGGAATGCAGGGAGCATGGGTGGATAAAGGTACAGAGAGGAGGTAGAAAGCTGGCCATTGGAGAAGTTTACATGGGTATAGAAGGTACAGGGGGGGAGGGTTGGAATGAACGAATATACAGCTGCTTGCAGGAGGACATGGAGGCTCTTCACCTGGAGGGCTACCAGGTTATCATAGTGGGGGACTTCAATGGGCATCTGCAGGAGATGAATGGGGTAGAAAATAGGAATGGTAGGATGCTAAAGGGCTTTGCATGCCAAAATGGTATGGCAATAGTGAACCTTCTGAAGTGCTGTCAGGGAAGGGTCACAAGGGTGAGGCCACAGTGCAGCTCATGCATTGACTTCTGCTTGGTTGAGAATGACCTAGTGCAGGAGGTGCATGAAATGACAGTCGATGAAGAAAACAGGGTGGGTTAAGACTCTGATCATAATCTAATCATGATAAGTGTGAAGGTTAGGAACATTAAGGAAAAACAGATGCATATGGGAAGGAAAGGTAGCTGGCAGTTAAAGAATTGGTTCAAAGAGGAAAAGTTTTAGAAAAACATGGAAGGGGTACTTAAAAGTAAAGAATTCACATATGCTGAGCTGATTAGGGCCCTAATAGATAAAGCTAATGAAGGACAGGGAAGAAGTAAAGTGGATGCGAATGAATGGAAGAAACCATGGATGGATGCAGAGGCATGGGAGTCTATCGTAAGTCGACGGCAAGCCAATAGGATGCATCGGCAAGCAGTTAAAATGGGAGATGAGGCTTGCTTTACCAGGGTAGAGTTAGATAAGGAGATTAATGCATTGAAGTTGGGAAAAGCATGTGGGGAGGACAAGATAGCAAACGAGTTTTTCAAAGCACTAGGGAGTAAAGGAAGAGAACTGCTCTTAAGGATATTTAATGAGTGTTTAGGGGGTGGAAAGATACCAGATGACTGGGGCATCACACGGGTAGTGATGCTGTACAAGGCCAAGGGAAAGTGCAAGGAAAGTCTAGATAGCTATCAGCCAGTAGCTATAAATAGTTGCATGTATAAGTTATTTGCTGGGCTAGTTAGGAGGCGATTAGGGACAATAATAGAAGGGTCAGGCAAAAGTAGAGTTCCAAAATGGGTTCCGAAAGGGGCATAGAACAGGGGATAGCCTGTACATGATCACACAGATCATGGAAGTAGTTCAACGGAAAACGTTGATAAAGAGAAGCTATGGACGGTTCTTCCCAAGTATGGGGTGAATAGCGTTCTAGTGGAGCTGCTCCAGAAGCTGTATATAGGCACTAGGTGTGATTTCCATTGGGAGGGATTAAATACTGGACAGATAGATGTGGACAAGGGGTTGCAACCAGGCTGTCCATTATCGCCAATTCTGTTCCTAGTGTATATCAATGAGCTGGGGATTAGGCTACAGGATAGAAGGCTAGGGTTTTCCTTGGGAGATGGAATCAAATTGCCTGCCATCTTCCAATGTGATGATATAGTGCTGTTGACAGAGACAGAGGGAGAGCTCCAAGAAGAACTATATATCTGTGAACAGTTCAGTAGGGATTTTCAGTTAGAATTTGGTCAAGACAAAACAAAGCTGATGATCATAGGAGAGGACAACATGTGGCCTAGTAATAAGATGCCAATCAAGCTGGGGGAGAGGGAGATAGATGTAGTGTCAGAGGTTACATACCTGGGGGTTAAACTCACAAATGATAGGGGATACTTAAAAGCAATGGAGGAGAACATCATTTGTAAGCTAAAAACAGAGAAGGATAATAAGGAAACTGGCATTTGATTCATTCTCCAGGTATGAAATGGTTAGGGGCTTATGGAAAGCGGTAGCAGTGCCAGGCCTAACATATGGAAACGAGGTTCTGTGCATTAGTAAAAAGGTAATGGACGGTATGGAAGTAGCCCAAAGAAGGTTAGGTAGGATGGCATTAGGGGGAAATAGGTTTACAGCAGTTGAAGCAATACAGGGGGATATGGGATGGGCTACATTTGAACAGAGAGAAATGGTTAGTAAGTTGGTGTACCTGTGTAGGATATGGGGGCTTCAAAAGGAGAAACCAGTATGGCAGGTAAATACATGGGTAAACGACATGAAGGATTCTACTAACTGGGAGAGGAGGGTAAACAGAATATCAAAGAAGATAGGCATAACGCTGCACCCCAGGGAGGGAATGGAGGGGGCAATAACACTTCAAAGACTTGTGCAGGACAAAGTTAAGGAGTGGGGGTTGGGGCAGTGGCGACAGGGGATGGAGGGAAGGACGGCAAAGAAATCGTTGAGGGTGCATGGGAACAAGCCTAACATAGAGAGGGAGGTAATTTATGACAACACGTGGGAGAGCTCACTTCTGTTTCGGGCAAGAGCTGGGTCACTGGAGACGAAACAGAGGATGGCAAAGATCACAGGTGGAGATGAGGGCTGTGGATTATGTGGGGACGAAGTGGAGGATGTTATGCATGTGATACTGGCTTGTCCAGCGCTGGATCACTACAGGAGGGGTTGGGGCACCCCCACCCTGGAAGAGGTTCTGGGGTGGTGGGGTGTGGGGTGGAGCGGCTGGAATGGGTGCGGAAGGCAAAGGTGTTGCTTTGGTGCTGGAGGAGATCTAGGCAAAGTGGTCTAGCATGAAAAGTCTCCCTAGCAAGGTTTCCGTCACAAAGGATTATATATTCATAATGAACACCAGCCAGAAAGCACTGGACTATCATATAACAAACGCTTTTTCAATATATAAAGTGAACTAGAAACTGTATAGGACAGTGGTGGCGAACCTGTGACCCACCGTGCAATTTCAAGTGACCCAAGTGTGAATGAGATAATGTTAAAGGTGTAATAGAAGTGGGATGAAGGTGTGGTGAATAGTAGTGAATAGTGCTTGTATCTGACCCATGGACAAATTCTTGGTTTTTTTGTGTTATTGTGACCCATCTTCAAAAAAGGTTCGCCACCACTGGTATAGGATGTCCAAGATTGTAGTAACTATATATAGTAGTATTAAGCCAATGAGTTATACCAATGTAATGTAATAGAATGTGTCCATGGAAATCAGTTTGGGTTCATGCTAGGCAGGTCCACAATGGAACTAATCTTCATTCTGAGGCAGATGATAGAAAAGTATAGAGAACCTAAGAAAGATCTCCATACCATCTTTATCGACTTGGAGAAGGCAAACAAGTGTTCCACAACAGCCATTATGCCTGTTCCATAGCAGTATTCTATTAACATCCCTGAATATCACACGAAAAATATGTAAATTATTCTTTACTAAAATCAAAAATTAAATAGCTTGAACCATGTACAAAATTCATGCCACAGTGAAAATGATGCAAAGTCCATTATTGTAATAAGGGAATGTGTAAATGCTCTTGAAGTTAAATACTAAGCAGTTCACAGTCGGCCATTTACAAGTTAGTGTTTTATTTCTCATTGGAAAGTGTTTTGAGTGAAAAAAAATGGGTGCCCATACTTCAATTAGAGAATGGGAAATTGCGGTTGAAAACTTTAAAATTGGAAAAAAAAACAAGAGAGATACTGTAGATTCAATTATTAACATAAGTATTGCTACAGTGCAACCACATCATTGAATGACTAAAGAATGGTGCTTGAATCATCATCATACCCTTATCCCACCTATGACAGGGGTTCTAATTCTCCACTCCCATCTATCTCCCACCAGGTCCCCGTCCACCCCACACACTACCATATCCTTGTGAACAACTTGCTCCCAAATCTGCTTTGATCTCACCCTGCCTTGGGTGCTTCCAACCGGTTTACGGAAGTTTCGCCCCCCCTGAGTACTTTTCGCCCCCACACATTTCGCCCCTCGGACGTTTCGCCCCCAAACGTGGTTGTAGGAGTAATGCATTATTCGGCAAGGGTCTACGACAATTGGGTGAATACGACAATTGGGTGAAAAATATGTATTTTTAACTTGCTTTTAACCCTACGTAATCCTACTACACCGCAAAGCACAGCTGTCATGCGGAGCTGCGCTACCACAAGTAGATTTATAACACACACACAATCCAGGACAAGCCCTGGCGTACCCGGACATATACAGTAACCCGTGTAGCAACCCCAATAGTATCCCGCTATATGTATATCACATTTATCACATATATATTCTAAACTAATATATTCACATATGTACCGGTTTTGAGGTCTGTGTCCCTGTCCGACAGTCCTTTGTCCCAGTCGATTTAACATTTTCGCATGCTAGATAATTATTTTCCGATAATATCATTGCATTTAGTACTGCACATATACACTACCCTATGAAAAGTCATGGGACAACCCTTATTTGCATAAAAATATGACATTCCTTTGAAATATCATAGGTGGCATTCCTCCCAGCACTATATAACACAGAGTACACTATTATGAGATGATACTTCCATGAATGCTGAAAGAATGTCTCAAAGAAAAGAGCTTTCAGACTTCCAAAGAGGTGCAATTGTCGGGTGCCATCTCGCAGGCAAAACAGTTAGGGAGACGTCAATCCTCCTAAACATCCCAAAATCGACCGTTCACAACGTCCTCCGGGCCTGGAAAGAGAAAGGCACCACAAGTGTTCCACCTAGGACTGGAAGATTCAAGATCATGTTGGCTAGAGACCAAAGAGCTCTTCAAAAAATGATCCCTGCAAACCGTCACACCTCGCTTGATGAACTGACAAGATCATTCATAGAGTCGACGGGAACAACTGTGAGCACCCCGACTGTTCGCAGGGAACTGCATGCAATGGGTTTTTATGGCAGAGCGGCAACCCACAAGCCTCACATCAGCACCAGCAACTCAGCGAGGAGATTGCAATGGTGCAAAAGCGACGACATTGGACAATGGATCAATGGCGAATGGTTGAATGGAGTGATGAGTCCCGCTACACCATCTGGCAAAGCTGTGTTGTGTTGGCCAAGCTGTGTTGTGCCCATGGTGAAGTTCGGTGGAGTGTCAGTGATGGTGTGGGGGTGATTCTCATTGTAAAGGTTGGGTGTAATAGTTTCTGTGGACGGACATCTAAATGCAGAGCGTTACCTGGACATTCTGGACAATGCAGCACTCCCATCTCTCTGGCAGCACTCTGGCAATGGCCCTTTTCTGTTTCAGCACGATAACGCACCTTCCCATAAAGCACGGGCTGTAGGCACATGGTTTGATGAAATGGGAGTCCGAGAACTTGACTGGCCTGCACAGAGTCCCGATCTGAACCCCATCAAACATCTGTGTGACGCGTTGGAACGTCAACTGCACACTTGTGCAGAACGCCCGACATCTGTGACGGAACTGTAAACCGGGGTAAAGCTACTTGTAGTAGCGCAGCTCCGCATGACAGCTGTGCTTTGCGATGTAGTAGGATTGCGTAGGGCAAAAAGCAAATTAAAAAGCAAGATTTTCACCCAATTGTCGCATTAACCCAATTGTCGTTCACCCAATTCTCATTCACCCAACTGTCGTTCACCCAATTGTCATTCACCCAACTGTCGTTCAGCCAATTCTCTTTAACCCAATTGTCGGGATCCCATTCGGCAAGTGCCACAGTTTAATAAAATTAAAAAAAAAAAAACACAAACATTAAGCAAGACAGTCACATAAAAAATGCAAACATAAACTCAAATTTCGAAATTGTAGGCTATGCATTCAGAAAGTCTATTAAATTTCTATCGTTGATGTCCTTCACAATGCGTAGAATTCTTGCCGAAATTGCTGAATTTTTACCTTACCTATTCTTTTAAACACTCAGGAAGAAGGTCCAAACGAACAATGCTGTTTTCCACGTAAAAACAGAATAACCAAAAAAAACCGGCCATGCCTAAACTAACTGGCAATGACGATATTTACTCTAATTTACACTATTTGCGATATTTACGATATTTACGCTGGCATTTTACCTTACCAAAAACAGAATAACAAAAATTAACAAAAAAAAACGGCCATTTGCCCTCCCAGGGGCGAAATGTGTGGGGGCGAAAGCTACGGGGGCGAAAAGTACTCGGGGGCGAAATATCGGGCGCGAAATGTCGGGGGCGAACGTTCAGGATCCCCTTCCAACCACGTGCAAGCTACTTCTCTTCTTCTCATTGAGTGTCCATACTACCTCAAACAATTCTCCCATTCTTTCAAGAGATGTCCGCCAACCTAAGGCTATCTCAAATATACTCATTCCATATTCTATCAATACTTGACACCCCACTTCTATACCACACCATTCACATCTTGGATACTTGCATTCTATTGGTGTGGCTCTTCCTCACTGCCCAACAGTCTGATGTAGGCCTAACCACTGCCCTGTAAAGCTTTCCTTTCAACTTGATTGGGACCATCCTATCACACAGGGCTTTGCCTGCCTGTCTACACTTCAACCATCTCCAATTGATTCTATGGGTCACATAAGAGTATCTCCCCATTATTTTGGAATGTTGATCCTAAGTACTGTACCTCTTGCACCTTCTAGGGAGCGGCGAGTTGCGTTGGACACACCAGTTCTCGTCTGATCACTGAAGTTAAGCAACGCAAGCCCAGTTAGTACTGACATGGGTGGTCGCTCGGGAAAGCTGGGTACTGCTAATACCCAATAATCGTTGCATTAGTGTAGTGTATGTACACTGGAACTACACAGTGGACGGGTCTCTAATGACCTTGTAGTTGACGGGACCTTAAACTCCAACAAACAAACAAAAATTGCACCTTCTAAACCCGTTCCTCCATAGAGCGTGTGGCAACATTATTTTCCTGTCCTTCCCAATAATTAAAAAAATCGCCTCTTCAGTCTCCAAATATTAATGTTATTGAAGATATTTGGAGTCTGCTAGAAATGGAAGTAAGAAAACATAACATTTCCATTAAAAATGACTTTATGCCTGTCCTAGAGGAGGAATGGGAGAAAGTAGGCCCAAGTTACACCAAAAAGCTGGTTAATCCGATGCCAAATCCTTTAGAGGCATTAATACAAAGCAAAGGACTTCCCATGAAATATTAGTTAATTTAAATTTAATTTTCAAGAAGGTTATTTTGACTTTGCATCATTTTCACTGTGACATGAATTTTGTACATGGTTCGAGGATTTTAATTTTTGTTATTAGCAAAGAATAATTTGCATATTTTTCATGAGATATTCAGTGATGGCAATAAAAATACTATTTGAAAATAAAATATGATTATATTTGTACAAGAATTAATATTGATTTGGTAACTTTCTTTTTGTGCAAACTGCTTGCATCATTTTCACTGTGATGCACTGTATTAACCTTTTAACAAAGTTTGTGAAACAACTCGGTTTTGGATAACAAAAAACAATTTGTTGTTCTCCAGTCAGAATGCATAACAGAAAATGTGTGACATTCTAAATTACAAAACAACAGAATTGCACGTGAATTCAAAAACTTAAATTTAAAATCTCCATACAAATAAATCGAACGTGATGACGTTGCATGACGAACAACATACAGTATTTCTCTGCATTGTCACCATGACAACACTGGAGAATGACATTTAGGCAAGGCACAAAATAGAGGCCGCAGGGTGATGCAGCCCTGAGCTTTGAGACCTCCCCTGTGGCAAATGAAAGGTAATGAGGTGCTTTTCCTTCTTTGAGTACCATGTATTGGCTAATGCAAGACCATGTGCTTTGGCTGACTCCAGAACTTTCTTACCAGCATGGCTGACCCAGCCATACCCATATCCCCCATGGACCTCTTTATATCCCAGCCCATCCTTACTCACGTGACCAATTGAAGCCCCCCCCCAATAATTAGGCGTTTAGTTCCCTCTGCCTGGCAAATCCTGCCATTCACTAACTGAACGTCCCTATCAAAGTTCATCCATAATCCAGGACTGCCTGGGGGTATATGCACCAATAAGGTGAAGTCCAATGCCCCACCAGACTACTGTTACTAACAACCGCCTACTGTTTATTTGCTTAACTGTCGCAACCTGCTGCAACTCATTACTCAATATAATTCCCACCCCTACCTCTTCACTACCTGTGTATGACTTTATATCCTTCTCCCAGCTCCCTGCATTGCATCCTTGTCTCCTGGAGGAAAGCAATGCTAATCCGTCTATGCTTAAGGGTGTTGATTTGCAGATGTGGCATTTTTTCACTGCCAAACACTGATCCTTACAGCATAGCTGGCCTAACCACAGTCCTGTAGGACTTTCCCCCTGTCCTGTACAACCCGTCCTCTACCCCCTCTTTCATAACACCTCCCAAAATACCAGCAGTGGGACATTGTCATAGGCCTTCACGACGTCTATAAAGACTGCACAGAGATCTTTCTTTGCTGCTCTATACTTCTCTATCATCTGCCTCGTTATGAAGATTGGCTCCATTGTGGACCTACCAGGCATAAACCGAAACTGATTTCCCCAGACAGTGGTTTTGTCCCTGAAGTAACATTCCATTACTCTCTCCCACAGCTTCGTCGAGTGGCTCATTAGCTTTATACCTCTATAATTTCCACATTTTTGTGCATCCCCTTTGCCTTTGAAGAGTGCTACTAACCAACTTTCATGCCATTCAGACAGCAATCTATCTCAACTAGAGATGCACCGATATGGGTTTGGCCAATATATCTGCTAGCCGATATATTGACAAATCATGGCTGATAATATCTAATTCTAATTCTAGTTCACTGCAAGCAGCCACTATGGCCAATTTGGCCGTGGAGAGACTAACCCTCATTGCTTCATAACCCAGAAATCTTCTAAGACCCCAAGCTATAGTTGTGCCCCATTACAAAATTTGCAAAGGTGGCCTTCCCATTCAGTAAGCCCGTTACTCTATTTTCCCCAAGAGTATTCCATTGTCGCATGATCCTTGGCAAGAAAGACCAATAGTATGACTCTGTCTTAGCCCTTACTTCCTTCACTATATATGAATGGTCCTTTCTCCCCTTATACCCAGCCTGGGACACACTTCCAGCCAGAGGCCCATTGCACCCTATCAGCAACAGTCTTGTGAAAAGACCAATGCTATGAGATAATCTCCTCTGGCTCAGTGTGTCCCACCCTTGTTCTCTCATCATTTCAACACACTTTCCATGCATGAAAACCTGCGGAGCACAATTCTTGCTGCCCTCCTTTGGATTCTTTCAATTTCCCATGATAAGTCCTGCCTGAAGGGAGACCAAATTGGGCTACAATACTCTAAAATTGGTCACACCATTAAAGTATAGGGTGTTTCTTTAACCTCCTTTGTGCTGTCCAAAAGAACCCTACTAATCAAATGGAGAAATTGCCCAGCCCTCCCAATCAATTTGACAATATGATCCTTCCAGTTACCTTTACTATTTAAAATAAGCCCAAGATATTTATGAGTGACCACCCTCTCCACCAACTCACCACCAATGTGGTAATCAAAATCAACAGGGTCACTTGATCTGGATATCCTAAGATATCTACACTTATGGAGGTTCAAAGGCAATTCCCATCTTATTCACCAGTCATAAATTTTATCTAGATCCCACTGTAATTTTGCAAAGAATGATATCGGCCGAAATATAGTCAATGCCTAGTGATTTCATGTTTTGGAAATGACTGAAGACAGTCTATGTGCTCAGCTTCGGTAATAAAAACCAATGGGTGTCTGCACACTTGAAACAAGGAGTCGATTAGACAAAACTGATTGACAACCACATATCACACAGACTGCCATCAGTGCTGTAAGTGAGGATATTGTGAAATAAGGTTTCTAGTACAGTTTTACTTCATATTTGCATTGGTCCTTTTGACAACCCATGTCAAATACAGTATACTTATGAAATTTTAAAATTATCAGCTAAAAGCTGACCGATGCTGGCCAATACTGATATCATAAAGACGGGCCGATAAATCGGCCTCAACTAGCTATGCTACTGGAGTTTCCCTAACCACCTGGTGCCTGTCCTCCCTAGGCTATGCCACACTTGAATGGGGATTCTGTCTGGGCCTAAAGATTTTCACCTTTTCATTTTGCTTAGTGCCCAAGGTTATTTCTTCCTCTGTTACACAGTCCACCAACCCTGTCGATGCAGGATAGGTGGCGGAGGCTTCATCTCCCCCTGCCACATTCAAGAGGTTTTGGAAGTACTCCTCCCACCTTCTCTTTATCTCCTGAGGGAGAGCTGTACCCCACCTTTGCTATCCTTCACTGTTATGGCTCAAGGTATATCTTTAGCTGTCCTATCTCTAGTCCTGGCCATTTTTAAGACTTGTCTCTCCCCTTCCTTTGTCCCTAATTTCTTTCTCCTGTCTCTAACTCCTAATTCCTTTGTTCCCATTATAATGTGAAAATGATGCTAAATATATGATGTACAGAATAGAAATGTTTTGATGCGGAAAAATGTAATTTTTGGCTATTCTGATTGTCCTTCATCACAGGCATTGGTGAACCTCACTCACAATCTGCAACCAGATTGCTTTTGAACCCCAAAAACAAAGATGGCTGAAGGTAGAAACTTGAAATAAAACTAGAAGATGAATCTATTTAAAGGTACCTAGAGGGGTAATAGATTTGGCCCGGGTTTAATAGGTTTATTTATTGAAATCTTGTGCATGGTGAACTAAGTTCACCAACATGCTTGCCCAAGGGTTAAGAGTGGGGGGGTGGGGGAAACCCGAAAAACCCTTATAGTTTTAAGGGTTCCGGGAGTCCATAAAATTTGAAGCCCACTGGTGTAGAGTTTAGTCACGCTATACAGCAGGGGTGACAAACATATGGCCCTAGAAGCCCAGAGTTGTGACCCTCACAACCAATATCAAACGATTCAGTGATACTTCAACTTACAAGTTTAATTCGTTCTGTGACTGAACGTGTAACTCAATTTGTTCATATGTTAATTACTTTTGTTCATGGAAATTCATTGAAATGCCTGTAGTCTGTTCCAGCCCCCAAAAAACTAGAGATGCACCGATATTGGTTTGGCCGATATAAAGAATTATAGTTTACACTAAAGGATTGAATGATGTACCATACCCATGGTAATTTCACAAACTGTGCAGTCAATGCCTTATGATCCTGAAATTCAATTACAATACAACAATCACAGTCATGTTTTGGAAATGCAGGTTGCACTGCATGGGCGCTTATGAGTGGGAATCTTGTTTACTGTACTGGCTGCTATTAGAGAGTTAGTGGTGAACGTTGACGAAGACGATACAGAGACAGAACTACGATACGAGGTCAAATGAGGCAACTGTACATGCTCACAAAAGCAGACCAGCAATTGGGCTTGCGCATTTGCCTCATTTGGCCTCGTATCGTTGTGATGCCTCTGTATCGTCTTCGTTGATGTTCACCACTAACTCTCTAATGTCTAAGATGGGCATATAGTGTTGCCAGATTGGGAGTTTTCCTTTGAGTCTTCTTATTTGATGTATGCATTGGTCCTTTTGACATTCCATGGGAAATTAATCACATTCTTGTGAAATTTTCGAAATTTTGCAATTATCGGCTAAAACTTGGCCGATACCGATATCACAATAACAGGCCGATAAATTGACCGATATATCGGTGCAGCAATACAAAACACCCAATGTTTTCCCATGCTATAATTCCTGCAGAGTGCTAGGTGATGAACAACAGATCACATTAAGTAACCTCCAAGCCCATGCACTTTCCAAGGGATGCACTCTCCCCTACCACTTCCACTTTTGTTTCAAACCTCAGAACACATTCTTACATGAGGTGAAAAGTCCTTCTTGTAGCACCCTACCAGGCCATATCTATAATTATGAAGCTCTGTCACATCAAAGCAGTCGCAGAACTAGTGCTTGGTGAAGAATTTCTTGAAATTACGACTGCTGGTTCACCTGCTGGTTCATAGGCTGCAGGATAGGAGGCGTCTTCGAGGTTTGATGGATAAGGAGATGAAATATCCAGGATGAGATAATTGTATCATGTATGGGTAGATAATTTTGTTAGAGATTTCTAATGCAACTGAGAAACTCGTAAGTTAGGGCACCCGTAAGTCGAGGTATCACTGTATGCATATGCAGTCTGCTATTAAGAGGCGTAACGACAGGGGTACAGTTGGCCTCCCATGGCATAGCTGGAATAGGGTGCCACGTGACATAATTTGATGAAATTAAAACTATTGCTAAATACCATATCGGCAATTGTCTTGGTACTTTTAAAAACAAATTGCAAAAAAAGGACCAACACTGTATGTATGGCTCTCATGGCACGTCCCACGAGTTTGACAGTTATGACGAATGGATATCGGCAGTACCCACTGTTCCCAAGCGGTCACCCACTCCAGTATATCTGGGCTTGCGTCGCTTAATTTCGGTGATCAGACGAGAACCTGTGGGCCCAACGCAATGTGACCGTTCTGTGTACTGACGCAGTTGCGTACTTTGAACTCAAGAGGCAACGGCCCGCCACCATTTGGACGTGGAAGTTAGCTAATGCTGTCACATTATACGATCGAATGAGCTAACGGAAAGTGTGGAAAGATTTTAATCTTTCCGGGAAGAAGGGGTGCTATGTCACACAGCCGTTTTGAGACGTGATTCGAATTTCTCTTCGGCAAAATTAAAATAGGTCAAGGGTTGGCGAGCACTGACTTAAAATGAACGAAGCGACGTTGTTGTTACGTTAGCAAAACCATTTGTAGACGAGTAAATTATCAAGTTTATTGAATTACAAATACGGTCGAGCGGAACAGAATTGTGACAACAGAATTTAAATTGTGTCAGATTATCATATAGGACGTTCGGGGCATAAATTATTGTGAAGTTCACATACAGTATTCAGGTAAATTTTTCTAATAGGGCAGTAGTGGCGAACCTGTCACCCACCGTGCAATATTAAGTAACCCAAGCGTGAATCATATCTATTTATCGTCTCATAAACAACAGACGTGAGAGCAGGTTGTCCGTACGCAGACCCGACCCTGCCACAGGCGGGATAAGGGTATTATGATGATGACGGTCTCTATTTGCTACTTTAATAAACATTATTCATTAGTATGAATATGAATATATAATCCTTTGTAATGGAAACCTTCCTAGGGAGACTTTTCATGCTAGACACTTTTGCCTAGATCTCCACCAGCACCCTAGCAACACCTTTGCCCTCCGCACTCATTCCAGCCGATCCACCCCAGACCCCATCACCCCCAGAACCTCTTCCAGATTGGGGGTGCCCCAACCCCTACTGCAGTGATCCAGCGCCGGACAAGCCAGTATCACATGCCTTACATCCTCCACTTCGTCCCCACATAATCCACAGCCCTCATCTCCACCTGTGATCTTTGCCATCCTCTGTTTCGTCTCCAGTGACCCAGCTCTTGCCCGAAACAGAAGTGAGCTCTCCCACGTGTTGTCATAAATTACCTCCCTCTCTATGTTAGGCTTGTTCCCATACACCCTCAACGACTTCTTTGCCGTCCTTCCTCCCATCCCTTGTCGCCACTGCCCCAACCCCCACTCCTTAACTTTGTCCTGCACAAGTCTTTGAAGTGTTATTGCCCCCTCCATGCCCTGCCTGGGGTGCAGTGTAATGCCTATCTTCTTTGATATTCTGTATACCCTCCTCTCCCAGTTAGTAGAAACCTTCATGTCGTTTACCCATGTATTTACCTGCCATACTGGATTTTCCTTCTGAAGCCCCCATATTCTGCACAGGTACACCAACTTATTAACCATTTCTCTCTGTTCAAATGTAGCCCATCCCATATCCCCTGCATTGCTTCAACTGCTGTAAACCTATTTCCCCCTAATGCCATCCTACCTAACCTTCTTTGGGCTACTTCCATACCGTCCATTACCATTTTACTAATGCACAGAACCTCGTTTCCATATGTTAGCCCTGGCACTGCTACCACTTTCCATAAGCCCCTAACCATTTCATACCTTGAAAATAAATCAAATGCCAGTTTCCTTATTAATCCTTCTCTGTTTTTTAGCTTACAAATGATGTTCTCCTCCATTGCTTTTAAGTATCCCCTATCATTTGTGAGTTTAACTAGCACCTCCTATATATGAAGGCCTACACATACAATTATAACAAACGCATGACGTCATGACAAGTAGTCCTATGCTACATAGCCCCCGTAGATCATTGCTTGAATTAAATGTGTGCTTTTTTTCATGCCCACGTGTTTTAGTAGTACTTAAATACTGACAATAATAATAATTAATCACAGTATTCTTATATTTAATGATATATAATTATTAAATAGTGAATGCTTGGATTCTGTGCATTGCAATTTGGATTTTGTGCTTCAAATTTCATAATTTGGATTTTGTGAATTTTAATTTTGTGTCTACCATTGGATTTGGTTTTAGTGTTGGTTTTGGATTAGCTTGGATTAATTTTGGATTAGCTGGAGTTGGTTTTGCATTAGCATTGCATTTGGATTTTGTGCTATCTAATTTGAATTTTGTGCTATCTAATTTGAATTTTGCATTTATAAACGGTCACTTGCTATAATGCCTTATCGTTGCTGTGCCCCAAAATGTCGGGGTAATTACAAAAAAGGACCCACAGTGAGTGTTTTTAAGTTTCCTACTGATCCAGACCTTAAAAAAAAGTGGATTAAAGGAGTTAGCAGAGATTCTTTTAATATAACAGCAAACTCCAGGGTAAGTATTTATACAAATTTGAATGTCACATTTAATTAACCCTTAATTACTATTAGTCTATTAGGCTACCATGTTTTCCAAAGTTACAAAAAAATGCATTTCCAAATTTTTGCCACCCCTGAATATCCCAGTACCCTTCTAAAACCTTCCAAATAACTTATGAAGCAGGTGCTCATTTTAAACTTTACGGCCCTTTGCACTTTTCTTGGGTGCTGTTAGTCCATTGGATTATCAAATAATAAATAATAAATTTTTATTAAATAATAAATTTTGTTAGTCTGTCAGACTAATAGTTAGTAGTAGTGTAAGTATTTGGAAGGTTAGTAATTAAGGGTTAGATCATGACCTTTTGATTAGTTTAATTTATTTTCACTATTGAATTACTTATTAGGTTTGTGAAGCCCATTTTAATGAGAGTGACATAATCAGGGAATCATCCTCCTATGATAATGTATCTGGAGAATTAAAAAAAGTAACCCTGAAGTATCCCAGATTGAAAGAGGGGGCTGTTCCTAAATTACTCCCTGGATGTCCACAATACCTAAACACAGTAACTACCTGTAGAGAGGATCCATCTGCTAAAAGAATTAAAAGGGAAATGGAAAACATTAAGAATGCTATATCAAACAGCATTGACACTAAGAAATGATATGATGAGGAACATTCAGTAGATACCCTTCCTAAATTAAAGGGATTAATAAATTATATTGACATACCTAATAAGTGGAAGGTATATTCTGATGATCCTGAATATATGATATTTTTTGAAATTGTAATGTTACCAGCTCCAACAATTAAGAAATCTCTTGTTATTGGTAAGTCATTAGATTCACATATATATTTTAAAAGTGAGGAGATTCAGCATTTAGGAATATATAACTTCCCATACAAAATTGAAAATGTTAATGAAGTGTCAGGTATTCTTCTTAGCCTTGAAATGCTGAATTCTAAAGAAAACAGTAAGCATGTTATGAATAATAAGCTACAAGTCATAAAATCCTTGCTTAATAATGTAAAAAATGATTTGTCACTAGATAGCCACAATAATATAGAATTTATGATTGAACAAGTTTCCCTCCTCCAAAATGAAAAACACCATAGATATAATTTTCAAATGTTAATATTCTCAAGTTTACTGTTTTCCATTTCACCTCATGCATACCGTTTTCTTAGAAGTTCTGGCAATGTCATTTTACCCCATCCATACACAATACATAGACTCTGTTCATCTTTTGAACTAAATCCTTCATCTGAACAATTCAGTTCTCATTTTCTATCATATATAAAGCAACGCTTTATATCCTTAAAATCAAAGGAGATTGCTGTTTGCCTGATGATTGATGAAATCCACCTAAAACCATGCATGGTTTTCAAAGGTGGTTCCATTGTTGGTTCTGCTTATGACAGTGAAATGCATGCCAAAAGTGCTTATGTATTTATGATCCAAAGCTTTTTGTCTACATATAAGGATGTAGTACATATTTTACCAGTTAACAAAATCACAGGAGAGGGGCTATTTAATGTTATTCAGAAAGTTATTACAGGTTTAGAGAAAATTGGATTTAATGTTTTGTGTGTTTCATCAGACAACAATGCAATTAATGGCAAAGCCCTTTCATTCTTTTCTGTTCCAAAGAAGTTGAGCATTGTTTACTGTAACCCCATTCATAAAAAGAAGCCCCTTTTCTATATTTTTTATCCTGTCTATATTTTAAAATGCATCCGTAATAACTGGCTGAATCAAAAAAATGATGGAAAATGCATGCACTATCCTGATTTTGATAATTACAAAAAAATAAGAGTAGCATCTTTGAATTCCATTCAAAAGCTCCATTCATTTGAAACTGGAAAATTGTTAAAATTATGCTACAGAATGACATTAAAAGCCCTTTCTCCAACAGCATTTGAATGCCAAAATGTTGGTCTTGTTTTACAGATTTTTAATGAACATGTAGTTGAGGGCCTGGCACACTATTCCAACATTGAGAATAATGAAAGTTTTGAAGACACATCAAAATATATAAATATCATTTATAGATGGTGGTGTATTATGAATGTGAAAAGTATATTCAAAGGTGATCATAAAATGGATAAATTCCAAGCACCACTTACTGATAATGATGCAGATGAAAATCGTCAATTTTTATGGAAGTTTTTAAATTGGATTGAGCATTGGGAATCACTGCAACTATCATCAGGTGGTTTATCAAAAGAAACTTACACTTCTTTGAAACATACAACATATGCAACCCTAGAATTGGCATCATACTGTGTTCAAGAGCTTAGGTTTTCATTTATTTTAAATGGAAAAATACAAACTGATGCTTTGGAGAAAAGGTTTGGGAAATTCCGACAGCTTGCAGGCTCTCAATATGCAGTTTCATTAAGACAGGTTTTGGAAGTTGAATCTAAGCTACGGCTGCAAAGCCTAGCTCCATTAAAAATTAAATCAGCTAATCATGGTGAAATTATTGTTGATATTGGACATGTGCAATTTGATGAAAAGGGATGTTTAGATAAGGATGATGAGTCCAGCTATTTATTTAAAAATCTCACTATTAGTGAAGAGGACTTTACTGATATTGAGTCAGTCCTTTCATTAATTGTATATGTTTCTGGATTCTGTGTCCATTCAATCCTTAAAAAATTGAAATGCTTATCTTGTAAACAAGACCTTACATTTTGTGACTCACAAATTGGTGAAAATCACTATAAGTTCACTAAAAATCTAGATAGAGGGGGCCTATTATATGCAAATAATGATGTTATTGACATTGTTATTTATACTTATGCAGTTGTTCAAAAATTGGTTTCTAATAAATTTGAAATGGAGTTTCTGAAGGTGAAGAATCAAAGAAATCTCATAGTTAACCTGACATTCAACATATTAATTGAAAATGAAATTTTTGTAAATGGGGATTGCAACCTTCACAAGAATGAGACTGTCATGAAGTACATTATAACAACAGCAACAAATACATTTTTGAAAAATTACTGTCAGGATAAAAATGATATCAAACAGCATCAAGGCAAGAAAAGGAAAATGCAAACATTAGTATAAATGGCTTTGAATTTGCATAACTATGATTACTTTAACATTTCCTAATTGTAGAAGTGATTTTTAAATAGATGTTTTTAATTTCAGTGAGTCTATATTATAGACAGGGCATGAGCCTGACTCCTTTTGCATTGTAGTTATTGTGCAATAGGTCAGATACCATGCAATATTATAACCAATAAAGCATTAATTTACCTGCCAAAACTTTATATTTTGGTTGTGTAATGCACTGTTGGAAAAGTGGGGTAGGCCATGTGGTGCCCCCCACAGACAATTCAGGCAATATTTCCTGTGGGCTCCAGACGCCTGACTGGGGTGCCCCCAGTCACAGCATGTTCATTGGACCCACAGACCCAAACCTTGCCACAGGCAGGATAAGGGCATGATGATGGTGAGGATGTCTATAGTATAGACAAGCATGCAAAATCCCTGTTGCTTATTGTTAGTGTGCAATAGGTGAGATACCATGCAATATTATAACCAACAAAGCATTAATTTACCTGCCAAAACTTTATATTTTGGTTGTGTAAAGCACTGTTGGAACAGTGGGGTAGGCCATGTGGTGCCCCCCACAGACTATTGAGGCAATATTTCCTGTGGGCTCCAGACGCCGGACTGGGATGCCCCCAGTCAGAGCATGTTCATTGGACCCACAGACCCGACCCTGCCACAGGCGGCATAAGGGTATGATGATGATAATGATGTCTATAGTATAGACATGCAAAATCCCTGTTGCTTATTGCTATTGTGCAATAGGTCAGCTGCCATGCAATATTAAAACCAACAAAGCATTAATTTACCTGCCAAAGTTTCTATTTTGGTTGTATAATGCAGTGTTGGAACAAGCTGCAGAGCAGGCCAACATATTAATTGAAAATTGGGGAGTGGAGGGGGACCTAGTTGGAAATAGATGGGAGTGGAGGGGGACCTAGTTGGAAATAGATGGGAGTGGAAGGCTAGAACCCACAGACCCGATCCTGCCACAGGCGGGATAAGGGTATGAAGATGATCATAGACCCACCCAATATACATTAGTATTAAAAAGCATTAGTATAGTCGCTATACTAATGCTTTTCTTGTGTAGCAATGAGAAGACCAAAGGACTACCTTCACTGACGTCACTACTGAAGGTGTAGGCCTTCATATATAGGAGGTGCTGGTTTAACCCCCAGGTATGTAACCTCTGACACTACATCTATCTCCCTCTCCCCCAGCTTGATTGGCATCTTATTACTAGGCCACATGTTGTCCTCTCCTATGATCATCAGCTTTGTTTTGTCTTGACCAAATTCTAACTGAAAATCCCTACTGAACTGTTCACAGATATCCAGTTCTTCTTGGAGCTCTCCCTCTGTCTCTGTCAACAGCACTATATCATCACATTGGATCCCCAGCTCATTGATATACACTAGGAACAGAATTGGCGATAATGGACAGCCCTGTCGCAACCCCTTGTCCACATCTATCTGTCCAGTATTTATTCCTTCGCAATGGAAATCATACCTAGTCCCTATATACAGCTTCTGGAGCAACTCCAGCAGCACCCTATTCACCCCATACTTGGGAAGAACCGTCCATAGCTTCTCTCTATCCACCTTATCATATGCACCCTTGGCATCCAAAAAACAGAGGTATGCCTTCCATTTTTTCCTTTGAACTACTTCCATAATATGTGTGATCATGTACAGGCTATTCCCTGTTCTACGACCCTTTCAGAACCCATTTTGGAACTCTACTAATTTGCCTGACCATTCTATTATTGTCCCTAATCGCCTCCTAACTAGCCCAGCAAATAACTTATACATGCAACTATTTATAGCTACTGGCCGATAGCTATCTAGACGTTCCTTGCACTTTCCCTTGCCCTTGTACAGCATCACTATCTGTGTGATGCCCCAGTCATCTGGTATTTTTCCACCCCATAAACACTCAATAAATATCCTTAAAGCTGGGTTTACACTGCACGCAACATACTCGCACAACTGTTTCCGTAGGCTTGTGGCAATCTCACCCGTCTTGCCCTCCCTGTTTACATTGAGTGAAATATTGCGTGAAGCAAGCATGCAAAACGTATCTAGAGTAACAGTACACGAAGTGGGAGTGGCGAAACCCTTTGATGCGCGTCCAAAAACCGACAGTGCAGTGGCTCACCATGAGGCTGCCTCATGCAGCAAATTTTGGGGCGAGTCCCCGTTTACACTGCACTAGTCTTTCCTAATGAAACAGTTGCACGAGTATGTTGCGCGCAGTGTAAACCCAGCTAAAGAGCAGTTCTCTGACTTTATTCCCTAGTGCTTTGAGAAACACCTTTGCCATCTTGTCCTCCCCACATGCTTTGCCCAACTTCAATGCATTAATCCCCTTATCTAACTCTACCCTGGTAAAGCAAGCCTCTCCAGCAGATGGCCCCTGGCTTGTTATGAGTCTGTTTGGCCCTTCCACCACCTTCCCCCCCGGTATTGGAGAACCCATGTCCATATTCCTTCAATATCCTCCTAATGCCTTCTCTGCTGGTTGTATTCCTACCATCCTTATCCACTAGGGCTTTTCTATCATCACCTGTCACCTCACTCCTCCCTCTACGTCTATCCCTGATATATCACCAAAATTTCTTGGTCATCTGCTTTCCCCCATCCATGATTTCCCTCCATTTCCTCCTATCCCCCTCTGCTATCTTCCTACCAACTACTTCCCTTGCCTCTCTTTTATTCTGCTGATAGGTGTCCCATGCTTGTCTAATACTTTCCTCATCTCCCATTTTAACTGCTTGCCGATGCATCCTATTGGCTTGCTGTCTACTTACAATAGACTCCCATGCCTCTGCATCCATTCATGGTTTCTTCCATTCATTCCCATCCCCTTTACTTCTTCCTTGTCCTTCATTACTTTTATCTATTAGGGCCCTTATCAGCTCGGCATATGTTAGTTCTTTACTTTTTAGTACCCCTTCCATGTTCTTCTGAAACTCTTCCTCTTTGAACCAATTCTTTAACTGCCAGCTACCTTTCCTTCCCATATGCGTCTGTTTTTCCTTAATGTTCCTAACCTTCATACTTATCATGATTAGATTATGATCAGAGTCTAAACCCACCCTGTTTTCTTCATCCACTGTCATTCCATGCACCTCCTGCACTAGGTCATTCTCAACCAAGCAGAAGTCAATGCATGAGCTGCACTGTGGCCCCACCCTTGTGACCCTTTCCTGACAGCACTTCAGATGGTTCACTATTGCCATACCATTTTGGCATGCAAAGCCCTTTAGCATCCTACCATTCCTATTCTCTACCCCATCCATCTCCTGCAGATGCCCATTGAAGTCCCCCTATTATAACCTGGTAGCCCTGCAGGTGAAGAGCCTGCATGTCCTCCTGCAAGCAGCTGTATATTCGTTCATTCCAACCCCCCCCCCCGTACCTTCTATACCCATGTATACTGCTCCAATGGCCAGCTTTCTACGTCCTCTCTGTATCTTTATCCACTCATGCTCCCTGAATTCTTCACCCCACCTTTATTCCTATAATTCCCTTCCCCCACAGGATTCCAACCCCACCTCCTTTCTTCTCACTCTCCTTTCTGTTCCAAAAGGTTGCATTGACCTCATCCTCAACATACCCCTCCTCACCCCTTAGATGTGTCTCTGCCAGCCCCATGATATCTACCTTTTCCTGCCTCATGATTTCACATATCTCCATCCACTTCCCTTTCCTCCTCACCCTTTGCACATTTGCAAATGCAATCTTCAGGCTCCCTACAATGCCCCTATCACCCTTGCCTCCCTTGCTCTGTTCCAGCTAGGAACTCCTTCACAAATCCCTGCATCTGCTTCCTCAACAATCTAGTGCCCTTTTTTGTGGGGAGGTTACTACTTCCCACCCAGCATTTTTCCTCTCCTATCAAGGGGGCCCTGCTTTCTATCAGCTCGATGCCCAAGTTCTTCCTGTACTGCCACAGCCTTCTATTTATCCAGGAAGCCCTTGCCCTCTCCATCTTGCTTACAGCATTTGTATGGATGGTGCACACCCTAATAGATACCCCCTTCTTGCCTTACAACCTGCAATTAGATCTGTCAGTCCTTCCCACACATCCACAACATTATTTTCTGCCAGTTCCTTTGCTCCCAGGCAGATGACCACCAAACACTGCATCTTCTCCCCTCTAAATAGCTCTTTTAGGCAGTCCCTGTAATCCCTGATTTTTTCTCCTGGCAGTGATACCACTGACACCTTATCACTCTCCCTGCCATGTACAGTCAGCTGTTTCAGCCCACCTGATACAACCCTATCTCCCAGGATTAGGACTGATCTGTCCACCTTCCCTTCACTCTGCCCTATATTCCCTTGTCTGCCCCTCTTCCCTTCTGCCTTCCTCTCAATCACCTTTGCTCCTGCTGTTTTATCCACAGCTTCCCCTATCCTGTCTAGTGCCCCATTTTGTCCATCCCTTTCCCTTGCACTAGCCATCATTATATTTTCCAGTCTCCCTATCTGCCCCTGAATTTCCACCAATTGCTGAGACAGCTGGTCAATGTGCTCTCCATGACCTATGCTCTGCTTGCTGTTTGCCCCATAGTCCTGTCCAGCCTTGCAATATCCCTCTGTGATGCAGCCAGTGACCACTTAATGGAACACATTAAGCACCTCCAATGGCTGTCCACATGCACCTCCTCCTTATTTCCCATTGGAATGTCCACCCCACATTCCTTGAGGTAAGAGATGCTGGTGCAGTCCTTGTGGAACCACCTGTAGCACCAGTCACACCAAATCATCCCTCTATCCTCTTGTCCTTCAAACTTGCAGCTCTCTGGGTAGCAGTGCACTTCAGGGTTCCCTTCCCTTTCTTTTTCCCCAGATGATCCTTGCTTCCTTCTCATCCTATCCTTTCCTTTACCTCCCAACATTGCTCCTTTTCCCATATATCCTGCTCCTTTTGGCCCTTTAAACTATACTACAGCTCCTTACCCCCTTCAGATCTTACCTATTAGCCTAACCCCTCTCCAATTCTAATGCCCCTTAACTATTTTCCACCTCTATCCCTATCTACCTTTGTTATCCACCACGTGGCCCTTCTGCACTCCCGTACAAAGCAACTCCTTGCTACCACTTTCCACCAACTTTGTATTTTTTCCTAAAACTCCTAAATTACCCTAGACCTACTGAATCTTTGCTTACCCCTGTAATCCTGGCACTTTACTACCCAAATAATGCGAAAACTTCACTTATTCATGAAATTAAATAGTGCTAGCACCTGACCCGCGGACAACTTTTTATTTATTTTTTCATGTTATTATGACCCATCTTCAAAAAAAGGTTCACCACCACTGTAATAGGGTAACCTTGGATTAACTTCCTTGAAGCTCCGTTTCAATCCATAACGGCAGCACGATAGTTGGATTGTATTTTCTTCTCTGTGCGACTTTTCAATGACAACTTGCGTTTATTTTAATTGTGACAAACAATTGTAATTTACCATTTTCTACAATAAAAAAAACGTTAACATTTCATAATTTTAATCATCATCATACCTTTATACAACCTGTTGAAGGGTTAGGTCTGTTGGTTTTAGTACACCACTCCTGTATATCTCCCAGCGGCGAATTGCATTGGACACACCAGTTCTCGTCTGATCATTGAAGTTAAGCAGCGCAAACCCAGCTAGCACTGACATTGGTGGTCGCTTGGGAAAACTGGGTACTGCTAATACCCAAAAATCGTCGCATTAGTGTAATGTATGTGCAGTCTCTGCATATGAACTATGCTTTGGACGGGGCTCTAATGACCTTTGTAGTTGAAGGGCCCTAAAACATCAAAAAAGAAAGAAAGATGTATATCTCCCACGCAGAGGCGGCTCATGGGGCAGGCAAGGATAGGCGGCTGGCTAGGGCGCGAAATTTCATAGGGGCGGCCAAATTACAGAGGTACTTCCTTGATATGCAGTCTATCCGTCATGTAAATTGTTCATAATCCTCGGGTTCCCAACTGTCATTGATGGGGCCTTTTCTAAATGTTAGCTTTCTCGAGGCGCCTTGTTGCAGAGCCTTAGCAATGCATTGGCATTGGGACAAATACCAAAGGCGTGAGGGACCCTCGGACAATTTAGAACTGCATTAAATTTAATGGGGGCGGTGATAGATCCACTTGCCTAGGGCGTCTGAAGCTCACGAGCCGGGCCTGCCCCCACTAGGTTCCTATCCACTCCCATACACGCCCCTACTAACCCAGTGATTCTCAACCTTTCTTTCGTCGCTGTACGCTTTTAATAGAGTTAGTGGTGAACGTTGACAGAGACGATAAAGAGGCAGAAATACGATATGAGGCCAAATGAGGCAAGTGCGCAAGCTCAATTGCTGGTCTGCTTCTCGTGAGCATGCACAGTTACCACATTTGACCTCGTATCGTATTTCCGCCTCTGTATCGTCTTCATCGACGTTCACCAGTACCTCCCTAATAATCAAAAAATATGGCGACACACTAGAGAGTTTAATTACAACGTCGACGCACACACGCAATAACGTACACAGGCCACGTGACTAGCGGGAGCGGCAAGTTGCGTTGGACACACCAGTTCTCGTCTGATCACTGAAGTTAGGCAGCGCAAGCTCAGTTAGTACTGACATGGGTGGTCGCTCGAGAAAGCTGGGTACTGGTAATACCCAATAATCGTCGTATTAGTGTAGTGTCTGTGCAGTCTATGCATTATAACTATGCAGTGGACGGGTCCCTAATGACCTTGTAGTTGACGGGACCTTAAACACCAACAAACAACAACAACAACACGTGACTAGCGTACGATTTTTAAAAAAAATTAAAAAGTTTTATTGCAGCGTTTCTGCACGGCCCATACATGAGCGCCACCTACCGAGAGGCCTTCCTAACTGTCACCCATTTTCTATTTCTTACTCCGCGTCAAGACTCACCAGAGCGTACGTCAAAACGTAACCTCAGCTTGACGCTTGCAGTGTTCCCGTTTACACAGTAGAATATTCGTCTGCATTGCGTAGCATACGTTTGCAAAAAAAAGTTGTAATAAAACTCCTTAATAACAACGGCAGCCAAGTTGCGTTGGACACACCAGTTCACCGTGAGATCACTGAAGTTAAGCAGCGCAAGCCCACGTTAGTACCGACATGGGTGGCTGGTAAAGAACGCTGGGTGCTGGAAATTTCCCCTCTCCTACATCCTCTACACCTACCTCCTCATCTCCTGAGAGGAGCCTCTTAAGGGTTCCGTCCAGTTATGGCTGCTTGGCTTACTCCCCAGCCCATGAAATTAATCCAGTAATCCATACATCTCGGACACACAAACGCCAAAGAAAATATATAAGTTGTAATCCAACCTATGCAAAGCCCCGCCTTGGTGGCGCAGTGGGTAGCACGCTCGATAACTGCATGTTTATATGTTGCATACAACTGTATGTTTGTGTAACATACAACTGTATGAATGTTGCACCAACGAGTTGGAGAGTCCACCAAGTAACCATAACGTGCCGAACCTTGTGGAGACTAATCACGGTTCAGTGGGAGGAAGGAGTAGGTTACGAGGGAAAGGGGAAATTGGCAGCACCCAATCTTCAACCGACTAGCAATGTCGGTTCTAACTCGGGCAGCGTTGCTTGACTTCAGTGATCTGACAAGAACTGGTGTGTCCAATGCAACTCGAAACGAAAAAAAAAAACCGACGATAAGCAAACATGGGGATTGCAGCTTTAGAATAGCAGCCGGCTGCACAAAACTACTGTAAACTGATTACCCGGGTCCCAATAGGTCAAAAACCGGTACCAGGTCTTACCATGTGCAGGGAAATAGTGCTGATGTGACATAAGATGGATTCCTTTCCATGCACTGCACCACGGGTTTATTCCTATGTGACAAATCATGTCCTAACGGCAACCACATATAAAGACAGAGGAACACAGAGCTAAGTCCCCTACCCCTCGTCACCATCGCCAACGTTATGCTAGGGGAACGGGACTCTCGGGCTATGTCTACTGAGAATAGATCTACTGTAGCTGGAAGTAAAGTGTCAATCGGATTCGGAACAGCATTCAGTAATCCAATTTCCTGCTCATGGCAAGGTCGAACATCAATTTGTCCTTGAAGAACCAGGCGCACATGACTGTTCCAATACCAGGCTAACGAGACGTGCATCAAGGTTCAGCACTCAGTCCATGCCTTTTCATTCTGGTTATAGACGAGTTGCTGACTGGAGTTAAGGGAATGAGCACCTGATTGGGGCCGTTGACGTGCAGTGGTGACATCCTAAAACCAGTTTTACGTCCCATCCAACGGAAGGCGTTCTGCGTTCTGGTGGAGCATCTGTCTGTCGCGCTCTCTCCCTCCCCCTCTCTATTTGGCTCTTGCCGAACAGGATCGAACTTGCAAAACACACATAGGAGTGAAGCGCGTTACCTCTACGAGTGCGACACTATGGCGGGCTTATTTCCGACGATAACATACAGTACGATAGCCAAGATTAAGGCCAAAATCGACTTTAAGAAGTATCAACCAGTGCGACAAAAAATATTAGTAAAGGATGACGGATATCCGGTGCAGAGTCGTGTAATAACCGAGGTCGTCCTTTTAGAGGAGAATTGCAACAACCTAATTTTCTTCTTTAGAGCACAATGTAAACCGACAGTTAAGCAATTTTAAACGAGAAAATATATTAGCTATTCTTTAGTATTCCAAACAGCTTAATATTGGTGCAAAATCGGAGTAATTAAGCGGGATGAGGGCGGTCGACCTGCATATCCTGGTTTACGAATATCTTCCCGATAAATCGGATGAGTGCAGGCCACCAGATTACAAATTATCATCCATTTAGGGTTCTACTTTTGGTTTTTTGGAGGCTATATTAAGCGAAACCAGGGAAGTGCTTACCGTAATTATTCAAATAAACGGTGCCCTCCAATAACCGGCGCACCTTTCAGCTGAAAAAAATAATAAACGGCGCGCCGTTCATTTCAACCATGTCTGGAAGTGATCGTGCAAGTTAACTTCAATTTTTTTAATGATCAACCTTTTAATGCTACACAGGGGTACTGGTATCATCATCACACCCTTATCCAGCCTGTGTCAGGGTTGGGTCCATGGGTCCATTGAACATGCTATGACTGGGAACACCCCAGCCAAGCATATGGAACCTACAGGAATATTGGCTGGTTGTCTGTGGGGGGATGCCGGCCTACCCCACTGTTCCGACACCACATTTTACAACCAAAATATAAATTTTGCAGGGTAAGTTAACGCTTTGTCAGTTTTAACCCTTAACTGCCATGGTGGGGTCAAATATGACCCCACATCATTTTATTTTCAAGATAAAAAGAAAATTTGAAGTGCTAATTGACTGTTGATTTTTGTAATCTTTGTTCCTATCAAGTTGAGCCTCAGGCAAGTATTTATTTGTATTTTCCATTTCCTGTTCAAAGTCCACAGCATGAAGGGGTCACCAATGACCCCAACATGGTAGTTGTGTAGTTTTTTTTTAAAACTCTGCTCATTATGTTTCATGTTCAACACTATATTTACAAGTGTGCAGTGTTGTTTTAAAAGGGAAAATTTGTTTTTCAGTCATTGAAATAGAGTTAGAGGAACTATCTCGAAAGCTAAATGTGGATCTGTCTGATAATGATGCTGCTTCAGATAAATCTGATGCTCCTCCAGTGGAGAGTAAGCATGATACCAATTCTGTGATCTCTGCTCATAGTGAGATGAATCTTAATTATGTACCAGACACTGATGATGAAGACGGGAATTTAGGTTATCAGTGTGTTACTAAACAGCCTCCTCTTCAGACATTCAGTAATTGTCTTGCTGCTAATGTGTTGTTTGGGCACAGAACTAAGAAGATGATCAAAAACAAGTCTGTGCCATACAAATGGTGTTTGGATCTACCACCTACAAGCCAGGTTCAGGCTCATAATATTGTCAGTAAACTCCCTGGCAAAAAAGGTGATGCTAAGAAAAATAAACCACACATAGCTATTGAAGCATGGCGGTTTCTAATAAACAAGGAAATGATACAATGCATTTTATCACGTACAAATGATAAAATTACAGAAATGACAGCAAGATATGGGCAGAAAAATTTACAGTGCCAATACACTCAGCATATTGATGAGGTTGAGTTGGAAGCATTTTTTGGTTTGCTTTATTTAGCAGGTGTTTTTAAATCTAACCATGAAGATGCATCTTCTTTGTTTGCTACTGATGGTACAGGAAGAGACATATTCCGAGCAACAATGACCAAAAACAGATTTTTGTTTCTGCTGAGTGATTTACGATTCGATGACATATCAACAAGACAACAGCACAAAGAAACTGATCCAGTAGCTGCCATATCAGAAATTTTTAATGGATTTGTAAGAAATTCACAATCTAACTACACTTGTGGCCAGTATACAACAGTTGATGAGATGTTAGTCCCATTCAGAGGCAAATTTTGTTATCGTGTGTATATGAAAAGTAAGCCAGCAAAATATGGTCTGAAAATATTCATTTTGGCAGATGCCCGAACTAATTACTTTATTAATGGCTTCCTTTACTGTGGACATAAAGGACAAACTTCTAAAAAATTGTTAAAGCCAACTCAAGTTGTTTTGTCATTGATCAAGCCAATTGAAAAAAACAAATCGTAATGTGACTGGAGATAATTATTTTTCCTCAATAGAAGTTGTTGATGAATTGAAGAAAAAAGGACTAACCTATGTTGGCACAATGAGAAGAAATAAAATAGAAATACCTGCTTCTTTCTTGCCTGCTAAACAACGAGAGATACATTCAACAGAATTTGCCTTCACAGCAGACAAAACACTACTGTCCTATTGCCCAAATATAATAAATCTGTAATACTTGTTTCATCAATGCACCATGATAAGACTATCATGCATGATCATTATGAGATGAAACCTGAGGTCATTGATTTTTATAATGCAAAAAAGGGTGGAGTAGATGGCTTTGACCAAAAATGTGCCCAGTTTTCAGTTGGTCACCAGACAAGAAGATGGCCTATGGTTATATGGTTTGCAATCATGGATATAGCTGGAGTGAATGCCCATATTCTTCTTAATGCTTCTGACATTAGTAAGGGTGAACAACGTCATGGATTTCTTATTTCTCTGTGATGAGACTTAATAAAAGAGCATCTACTTAGACATTCTAAAATTAAAACTTTACCTCAAGAACTGCACTTTGTAATTTTAAGGACATTGGGTGCTCAAAGTGAACCATGTACAAGTAAAAGAACAGAAGAAAATATTCACAAAAGACAAAGGTGCCACATTTGCCCACGAAGCAGAGACCAAAAACATGGAGCCTCATGCTCTAAATGTTTTCAAGGAGTTTGCAAGACTCATAGCACACAAAAGATCATTTGCGATAGCTGTGATGATTAAAGAACCACTATGTAGGTTTAATTAAAATACTAAAATGGCTCCAAATAAAGCACTGCACTTAACCTCCCGTCTACAAGGTGGGGTTTTGGCAAACCCCAGACCTACAAAATTGTGTCTCCACATGTATCACTTTCTCCAATCTTAACCAGCCTTTGAGTACCTGGTCTCTGATATTTTCTTTACCTATCTAGGGAAGTTGGCTGGTCTCCTAAGTAATTAGCATATTTTATTTTCATTTTTTGGGGAATGGTACAGGTATGGGGTTTTTCCTGACCTGACATTGTGATGCATGTGAAATTTTAGTGATGCCTCATGCAACCACTTTCTTCATCTATTCTCAGTAATAGTCAGCTTTACCCCTAGACCCATGGGGGTTTATCCCAATGCACTTCAAAATGTTTAATTTCAGATGATTATCTATGCCCTACATTGCTTTAGGGTTTTAATGCCCGTTTGATTTTTGGAAGAATCTAGGAAAGGTTGAAATCTTATCATAATCAAACTAAGAGGTTATAAATTACTGTATTTATAAGTTAGGAAACATCTACAGTAACACATGCCATGAATGCCATCTTCCCATTTGCAAGAAGCATTCAAAAGCTGTACTGCATTGTGAGAAATGTTTTACAGAATCTGAAAGCGTGGATATTTAGAGTTCTATTGTGGATTCAATTCAGAATAATTGACTCATATGTTTTGGTATATAAAATGTTTAGCTCCTTTTAAATATTGTTAGACTATTTGCTTAATAAAATGACAATTGTGGCTTGTTCATAAAAAAATTCATGACGTCACTCAGGTTAATTGCCAATTATATAATTATTTGTGAGTTTTAAAATTATTTTCACTGTTTAGCATTTATATAGATGTTGTTTAATGCAATATAGATGATAATCTCTTAATTCTGAATATATTTTAGCATTAAAAATGAAAATTTCTCTTTGGGGTAAAAATTAACCCCACCTTGTAACGAATTTCGAAAATCGTTACCTTGTAGACGGAAGGTTAAGGAATTGCACTGGTGGTCCTTCATAGCGCACTAGCACAAAACGTCATCAAGATGTCATCAGTGGCAACGTGATTAGCATTGAAGCATGGTGATATGGAACTAGGCATCAGACGTATGCTCTGGTGACGCTTGACGCTGAGTAAAAAATACAGAAAATGGGTGACAGTGGAGGAGGTCTCTCAGTAGGTGGCGCTCATGTATGGGCCGTTGCAGAAACGCTGCAATAAAAATCTAATTTTTTTAAAATTCGTACACTAATCACGTGGTCTGCGAATGTTATTGCGTGCGTGCACCGACGTTATAATAAAACTCCCTATTGAGGCCGTCTTCCTCAGCAGACGCCCAGGAGAGGTAATAGGTTCCTACACCAGCGGTGGCGAATCGGGGGGGGGGGCACTACAATCTGGCTAGCAATTACAATAGGTCCTCTACTGCCCCATAGTGTTCTACCTTCAGTGGTTTATCCAACTACAGCTTGGATTGCAACTGCTGGACTGGCAGTATAGAAATGGGGATAACAATGCAAAAATATTTCATCAATTCCGCCCCACTGAGGGGTGGTAACTGCTGCATCGCACCCCCTCTGGATACGCCCCTGTACACCAGGAATGATGTCGTCCTACAATTGCAAGAAGCAAGGGTTCTTGTTAGAGCAGTGGCGACATCGTCCCCACCACACGGGCTTTACTTTTCATCCAACGGAAGGTGCATAGGCAATTGGCATCTGTCTCTCTGTCTCTCTCACTGGATATCCCTGCTATTTGTCTATCCCTTCTCTGATTCACTGTCTTTCTATCTCTCACTCTCTCGTACCAAAAAATAGAAACCACTTCTTCCAAGGTCGAACCTGGAACCACAGACACACCAGGAGGCTATATTAATTTAGTAGTGATCATCATCACCACCATCATACCCTTATCCCGCCTGTGGCAGGGTCGGGTCTGCAGGTTCTGGCCCTCCACTCCCATCTATCTCCCACCAGGTCCCCGTCCACCCCACACACCGCCATATCCCTACGGACAACCTGCTCCCACGTCAACTTAGGTCTCCCCCTGCCCCGGGTGCTACCGACCACCTGCATTCCTGGCATGGCCCTGACAAGGTCCTCATCCCTTTTTCTCATCACGTGTCCATACCACCTCATCCTATTCTCCCTCATTTTTCTGTGATGTCTACCACCTCCAAGCTACCTCTAACATACTTGTTCCTAATTCTACCAGCTCTCGACACGCCACTCATGAACCTCAACATTCGCATCTCTGCTACTTGCATTCTATTGACGTGGCTCTTCCTCATGGCCCAGCACTCTGACCCATATAGCATAGCCGGCCTAACCACTGCCCTGTAGAACTTCCCTTTCAACTTGATAGGGACCCTCCTATCACATAGGACTCCACTTGCTTGTCTCCACTTCAGCCAACCACCATTGATTCTATGGGTCACATCAGCATCTATCTCCCCATTGCTTTGGAAAGTGGATCCTAAGTACTTTACCTCTTGCACCTTTTTCACAGGTTCACCCCTTGAGTGGACGTCACCATTATTTATCTGTCCTTCCCAACTGAAAGCTAAGTACTCTGTCTTCTTCATGTTTATCTTTAACCCTCCCTTTTCTACCGATCCTCTGAAGTCGTTTAGTCCCTTTTCTATCTCTTCCCTGCTATCACCGACTTTTCCGATATCATCAGCAAATACTAGACACTGAGGGGCCTATTCTCCTACTCCTGTCAGCAGCTCGTCCATAACCAGGATGAAAAGGTAGGGACTAAGTGCTGAGCCTTGGTGCACCCCGACTTTCACAGGGAAGCCCCCAGTACACCCCCACGGTGTCCTTACCCTGGCTTTGGAGCCTTCATACATATCCTGGACTATTCGTATAAGCCCTTCTTCTACCCCCCCCCTTTTCCATAATACCTCCCAAACTACATGCCGTGGGACACTGTCATAGGCCTTCTCCAGGTCAATGAAGACTGCATGGAGATCTTTTTTAGCTGCTATATACTTCTCTATCATCTGCCTCAGAATGAATATTGGCTCCATTGTGGACCTACCTGGCATAAAGCCAAACTGATTACCACAAACACTGGTTCTATCCCTGAGGCGATGTTCCATTACTCTCTTCCAGAGTTTCATGGAGTGGCTCATTTGCTTTATACCTCTATAGTTACCACAGTCTTGGACATCCCTTTTACCCTTGAAGAGTGGTACTATCCAACTCTCACGCCATTCTGATGGCATCCGATCTCCACTAGCTATCCTGCTGAAGAGGTTCCCTAGCCACTTGGTTCCTGTCCCCCAAGGCTATGCCACACTGTGATGGGGATTCCATCTGGCCCTACTGCTTTTCGACCTTTCATCCTCCTAAGTGACCAGGCTACTTCCTCCTCTGTTACACAGTCCACTGCCCCTGCTGCAGTGGAGTGGGTGGTGGAGTGATCATCCTCCTTGGCAGCATTCAGAAGGTTTTGGAAATACTCTTCCCACCTCCTCTTTACTTCTGATGGGGAAAGCAGGATCCTACGTCACTATCCTTCACTGTTATGGCTTGAGGTACATCTTTAGTTGCCCTATCTCTTGCCTTCGCCAGTTTAAAGACTTCTTTCCCCCCTTCCTTTGTTCCTAACTGTTCATAGAGGGCCTCATACTTCTGGTGCTTGGCCAGGGCAATGGTCCTCCTTGCAGTAGTCTTGGTCAGTCTATATTGAGTCTTTGACTCCTGGTCCCCTACCTCCTACCACCTCTGGAAAGCAACCTTCTTTTGTTTGACAGCTACTTCTACCTCTTCATTCCACCACCATGTCTCCCTAATTCCATGACCTGTGCCTCCTACTCTCCCTGCCCCAAATTGGCCTTCCTACAACATCTGATTTTTCTGGCAACCCTGTCCCACATGGCTTCTGCAGTCCCTTCCCACTCCCAGTCTACCTGCCTGTGCATTTCCTGTACAAATTCCTCCCTTTTGGTGGGCAGTTTCCACCACTTGATGACCTGCTCACCTTTCCATGAACGTGCCTTGCCTGCTGCTTTCACTTGTATTTCTATTGTGGCACATAACCACATCACAGTACTAAACAAGCCAGTGGTGACGTCACCCCATTGCCTCGCATCAATGGTGACGTCAGCACTTAACTTTTGAATTGATTCTAATTTTTAAGTTCATTCTACATATTAAAATAATTCTATTTTTATGAATATATATATATATAGAATGATTCAAATCTGTTAGTTCAGTTGGAGTTTCGGTTCTGTTCACTTCGGATGCATATTATTTATATTATCCACAATTTATATTGAATTATCTGTGTTTCTTCATTAAAATAAACTACAATTTTAGTAATAGGGTTCATTTATGCCAACGAAACATAAAATCTCCTGGATCACAAAAATTCAATGAACACGTGCAACATTTGGTGACCCGGACGTGATTCAGGAGGCTACAGATCACTGGTGAGGATCCCAGTTGCCACTGACAGGCAACTTATACAAATTATACAAATTACATTATTTATTTCAATTTTGGAACGGAAAATAATCTTTGCATCACACTAAGTAACGGCCATACTCATTCATCAAAGACTTGGTGGTAAGACAGATACTCCATATATCTAAATAGTTATAAAAATTTAAAAATGTTTGGAACCTCTGGAGAGCAGGCCCCCACTTACTTGGAAGACAGGGGTGAAGAAATTATGGTAAACGCTGCACAGTCAAATCTGAAGCCTCTAAAACTTCCTCCGTTTTGGGTCCAAGATCCAGAAATGTGGTTCACCACTATTGAATATCGTTTCCGGATCCATGGTATCAGGTCAGATGCAAAAAATTTTGATCTGTTTGTAGATGCACTACCTCATGAAACGATTACGGATATTCATGACCTGATCCTTAGACCACCACCCACAGATGCTTATGAGGTAGTGAAGAATACCATAATGCAATGCAGTACCATGTCCCAGCAGCAGCGATTGCATCAACTACTTACAGACTTACAGTTGGGGGACAGGAAACCCTCCCAACTCCTTAGGAAGATGCAGCAATTAGCTGGTGATGTAGGTAGTTCTACTAGTGATACCATGATTGTGAAGGAGTTGTTCATGTCCAGACTACCTCACCAGGTGAGAGTAGTCCTGGCAACAGCTGATACCACCACATCCCTTGATAAACTGGCTGAAATGGCTGACAAAATTGTGGAAGTCATTAAGTCTTCCAACATTCAGCTAAATGCCATTTCTGACACTTCACCTACAAATGCTGCTACTGTCCCAAATAGAGACCTGCTAGAGTTAAAAGGGCAAATCGAAGAACTCACTGCAAGGATAGACACACTATTCTCTGATAGCCACCAACAAATTCATCCCTTCTCTCGGACCACTCGAGTGCATTCACGGTCACGGCATGGTGTTAGACAGCCACCAACGCCCAACTCCACCTCACCAACTCCTGCCTCCACCCGTTGTTGGTACCATCAAAAATTTGGGGAAAAGGCAAGAAAATGCAACTGTTCATCAGGAAACGATCTCAGCCACCACTTCTAGAGATGCAAGTGGATGGTAGTTGCCGTGCTAGCCATCTCTTCTTCCTCTGGGACAGGTTGACTCGCCGAAAGTTTTTAGTGGACACTGGTGCCGAGTTATCCATTGTTCCACGCTCAACTGTCAACATGACACACTCTCAACCAGATGCTTTGCAACTCTTTGCTGCAAATAAGTCCACTATCCCTACTTATGGTACACACCATCTCTGCCTGGAACTTGGCTTGCACCGTTCATTTAATTGGGAGTTCGTTATTGCTGATGTGACACACGCCATCATTGGAGCAGACTTCCTTACACATTTCGGCCTTTTAGTAGATGTTGGCAAATGTAAGTTGTACGACCGCCTCATGGGTTTGCAATTCAATGGCATTGCAGTACGTCACTCCATGCCATATTTTCGCTTGTCAACCATTGCTCCAGATTTTGATGCCAAGTACAAATCTCTCATCATGGAATACAAGGATATCACAGTTCCTAGACCAGCTTCCATTCCAGTGGCTCATGATGTAGTGCATCATATAGTCACTACTCCTGGTCCACCTGTACATGCACGAGCAAGATGCCTACATCCCACTAAACTGAAGATAGCCAAGCAGGAATTTCAGATCTTGCATGAGAATGGCTATATTCAGCCTTCAGCCAGCCCATGGTCGACCCCCTTGCACATGGTACCTAAAGGTGATTCTTGGCGTCTCGTTGGGGATTTCCGAGCCCTGAATGTACGCACAGTTCCAGATCATTATCCAATACCGCATTTGCTGGAGTTTAACTCCCAATTGCATGGATCACAAATTTTTTCAAAACTTGATCTGGTCAAGGCGTACCATCAGATCCCTATTGCACCCGAGGATATAGCCAAAACTGCTGTGATCACACCCTTTGGTCTCTATGAATATGTGCGGATGCCATTTGGACTCAGAAATGCTGCTCAGACCTTTCAACGGTTCATCGATTCCGTCTTGGGTGATTTACCATTCGTGTTCACCTATATCGATGACATCCTCATTGCCAGTCCGGATGATGACACCCACTTCACACACCTGCATCAGGTCTTTGCAAGACTTCGTCAATATGGCTTAACGATTAATTTAGCCAAGTGTGTTTTTGGACAGAAGAGCATTGATTTCCTCGGTTATCACATCACACCACAGGGAATCCAGCCTCTGCCAGAAAAGATAGAAGCAATACGAAATTTCCCAAGACCTGATTCACGACGAGCACTTCGTCATTTCCTTGGTCTCATCAATTTCTTTCATCGCTTCATTCCGGATTGTGCCACCATGTTGCAACCACTTAATAGCATGTTGAGTGGGAAAGCAGCAAAGAACGCTCCACTTACATGGACTGCAGCAGCTAATGACACCTTCGTCAACATCAAAGATGTCCTAGCAAAGGTCACAAAGCTCGCTCACCCAAGTCCAGATCCAGATGTCACAGTAGCCCTTTTTACTGATGCCTCAGACGTGGTGGCAGGTGCTGTTTTACAGCAGTCAGTCAATGGTATCTGACAACCTTTGAGTTTCTTTTCGAGGAAGTTCACTTCAGCTGAGACAAAATATAGTGCCTTTGGCCGAGAATTGCTTGCTGCATATCTTGCAGTTAAGCATTTCCAATACTTTGTCGAAGGATGCAGTTTTGTCATTTTTACAGATCACAAGCCTCTCACATATGCCATGTCGACCCAGCTTGATCAGCATTCACCAAGGGAAGCCAGACATCTTGATTACATCTCCTCATTCACAACGGATATCAGACACATCAAGGGATCAGAAAACACTGTGGCTGACTCACTTTCAAGGTCATATGTCAGTTCTATTGGGGTCGTTCCAGGTGTTGTTTCACCTAAACAGCTACAAGAAGGTCAAGAGGAAGATGCAGATGTACAGCAGCTTCGAGAGCATCCTTCATCACTGCAGATTCATCTTGTCCCAGTTCCTGGAACTGATATTAGCCTATACTGCGATATTTCCAGTTCACGCCCAGTGGTTCCCCTTAAATTACGACGTTCCATCTTTCATTCCCTTCATAGTATTTCTCACCCAGGAGTTGCAGCAACACGCCGACTCATCACAGAGCGTTTTGTCTGGCCTACTATGAATAAGGATATCACAAATTGGACTCGAGCATGTGTTCCTTGTCAGCGGAGTAAGATCCAACGCCATGTTTTGCCAGCTGTCGATGCATGTGTTCCACCTGCCACACGTTTTGACAGGGTGCATATAGACCTTGTTGGTCCTCTCCCTCCATCCAGAAGCTGTCGATATTTATTAACATGCATAGATCGCTTCACTCGTTGGCCTGAGGCTCTGCCTATTGTAGATGCTACAGCACCCACTGTAGCTACTGCTTTCATTACTCACTGGATTTCTCGATTCGGGATTCCATCGACAATCACCACTGACCGTGGTAGACAATTTGACTCCCTTCTTTTTTCTCAGTTGTGTGAAAAGTTAGGGATACATCATCTTCGCACAACAGCCTACCATCCATCATCAAATGGAATGATCGAGAGGTTCCATCGCCAACTGAAAGCATCACTTAAGGCAGTCGAAGATCCCAAACATTGGGTCGATCATATCCCAATGATCCTTCTTGGTCTGTGATGCTCATTCAAGGAAGACCTGAAAGCCACTCCAGCTGAGCTTGTATGGATGACGTTACGTCTCCCTAGCGATTTCTTTGCTCCTGAAGTGCTTCATCCTTCCAACAATGATTTTGTGGATCGTTTGCGTTCCACAATGTGTCTTCTTAAGCATCGTCCTCCACACAAGCCTTCAGCTCGCCCAATCTTTCATCTCCCCCACCTTTCAGATGCTACTCACGTTTTTGTGCATTGTGGTCATCGTGGACATGGCTTTTCTCAACCATATGAAAGTCCATTTAGAGTGCTCAGTCATCATGATAAGTATTTTAATGTGCTTGTCAATGGCCGCACGGATCGCATCACTCTTGAGCGTATTAAGCCAGCCTTCTCATCAGATCTTACCATCACAGATGACACAACGTCTGCATCCACAGTTCCTCAAACAACATCACCATCTACATCCACAATTCCATCAACATCAACACCATCTGCATCCACGATCCCACCAACATCAGCATCACCTACATCCACAATTCCACTAACATCAACACCATCCTCCGCACCATTACAACTTTTACATCCATCAACCCCAGTGATGGTTACACGCTCTCGTGCCCGCAACCTTTGTGTTCACTTTATGTTGTAACGATTAATTTATTGAATTAATTTCTGGGCAGGGGGTATTGTGGCACATAACCACATCACAGTACTAAACAAGCCAGTGGTGACGTCACCCCATTGCCTCGCATCAATGGTGACGTCAGCACTTAACTTTTGAATTGATTCTAATTTTTAAGTTCATTCTACATATTAAAATAATTCTATTTTTATGAATATATATATAGAATGATTCAAATCTGTTAGTTCAGTTGGAGTTTCGGTTCTGTTCACTTCGGATGCATACAATTGTTGGTGCACAATTTATATTGGATTATCTGTGTTTCTTCATTAAAATAAACTACAATTTTAGTAATAGGGTTCATTTATGCCAATGAAACATAAAATCTCCTTGATCACAAAAATTCAATGAACACGCGCAACACTATCATCAGTAGTCTATGGCCACTTTCTTTTTGAAAATTTTCACTGGGGAGTGCCTAGCAATCACGAACCTCTGATCTATGCCTCCCTCTAACCATAAAGAAATCTATCTGTGATGCCCCTTGCGGTGACTGAAATGTGATTAGGGGCTTCTCCCTCTTCCTAAACCATGTATTTGCCAATGCAAGGCTAAGTGCATTTGCTGTGTCAAGGATGTGCTGCCCATCTACACTAACTGTTCCATATCCCCATCCCCCATGGACCTCCCCATAACCCTGGTTGTCTTTGCCTACATGGCTATTAAAGTCCCCACCAATAACTAAGTGTTCATTTCTATGGTGATGCCCTACCTCGGCCTCTAGTGAGTGCACCAAGTCCTCAAAATCTGACCGGAAGCCCACCTTAGTGGGTTCATCCAGTCCCACCTGGGGGGCATACGCACTGATGAGGTGGAGCACTACTCCTTGCCAGATCACTGAAACTAACATAAGCCTGCTATTGATGCGTTTCACCAGGGTGACTCCCTGTCACAGCTCCCTATCTAATACTATACCCACCCCATTTTGTCCCCCTTCACTAGCTGAATATATAAGCTTGTACCCCTCCCCCAGGGCCCTTGATCTATTTCCCTTCCATCTTGTTTGCTGAAGAATAGCTACCTGGATCCTCCTTCACTTTAGAGTATTAATTATCTCCCCTGTTTTACCAGTAAGGGTCCCCACATTCCAGGAGCCCAAGCGGAGATTTGCTCCATTGTCTGTACATGCTCTGACTGGGGCCACCCCAGCCAAGCATCTGGAACCTGCAGGAACGTTTGTGCAGCTTGCCATGGGGGATGCCGGCCGACCCCACAGAGGACACTCGCCATGCTATCTGCCACAGGGACCGAGGTCCCAACACCTGTGACATCATGGGCTGCCATTTATGGTATCCTAAACTTGAGAAACATGTAAATATTACTGATATATTATGTTATGTAAATATTGAATTGTACTGTTAATAATATTAACAGCTAATAATATAAACCATTATACTACTAATTAATAATAAAACCAATAATAATAATCATAATAATAGTAATTAATAATAAAACTAATAATATTAACTTCGATTAAGAAAATTTTTTTGCCGCAGGTAGTTTGTGACTGGCCCCAACGTGGTCACAGCACAGACGACACATGCCTAACCACGCTGCTATTGGCAGGGAACGCCACGAGGTTAGGATTAAGCCAAACCTCACACAAGTTCCCTACTGCCAGAAAATTTACCAAAACACCTGCAGTCTTACTTTATACAGGAACTTTGGGGGGGGGGGGGGTTAACGCTTTTTTCAAGGCGGGTATACCCCCCAAAAAAACGGCTGCAAATTGTTTTTTTTCTTTTTGAGTGCAGAGCACAAGGAAAGTCAAAACGCACAGGGACGAGCGCCACCTCATTTAGTAGTGATCATGACCTGTAATTCCTCGTGTGAAACCCCAACCACATTTGCGTCCTTGAATATGACTTTTGTCCGTTGGATCTAACATACGACCACCAGCATACGAAAACAGGAAATTATGATACCTTCTGCAGGTTTCTGATAACCCCGTGTGGAGGTATGATGTCATCCAGAGTTTTATGTTTCTTTCCTGTTTTAGGGCCCTTCAACTACAAGGTCATTAGGGCTCCACCCACTCCGTAGTTCTAATGCAGAGGCTGCACAGACACTACACTAATGTGACGATTTTTGGATACTTCTGGTACCCAGTACCCGGTCCAACGCAATAAGCGGATCCCTATGTCATCCAGGAACTCTTTCAGTATGAGGTAAACCATGCAGGTGAATCAGCAGAATTATAGACCTCACTCTCCAATGATAGTGGGGGAAAAGACAGTCGGTTGCATAAAAATCGCCCAAAATCGATATCCGACCCTGCCATAGGCGGGAGAAAGGTTGGCACCCTCTAGTGAACAGTTAGTGGTTCGCTCGACTACTGCATTAGTGGCTCCAGGTTAGACACTGTATCGAGGTGTGTCGCATTTTTCCGGTGGGAAAGAGCGGGGAAGCAGCGCCATGCCCCTCTTCTGGCATGTGCAATGTAACCTGCTATTCAAAGTCTCCTCCTCTATAGAAAGTGCACATCGGCTAAATTCGCAGGAGTAAGAGATCGTCCCTGGCGTCGGAGAAGAACGGTGTCCTGCAGAATAAATTGGCCTACGATAAACCTGCACAGGGGTTACAGACGGCTGCTTAAAAATGCCATCCAACATATTGCGCAAGTGTTCCAATTACCGTCATTCCCTTATCCCGCCTGTGGCAGGGACGGATCTGCAAGTTCTAACTCTCCACTCCCTCCTATCACTCACTAGGTTCCCATATACCCAACGCGCCATCACAATCCCTTCTCCGGTTTAACTCGGTGGGATCCTTCCATTCCTCGTCTCAAATCTAAGTTTTCCTTATTAAACAGTTAGACAGCCCTGATTTGGGAACCCCAGCCAGGAGGCTGGAACCCGCAAGACGATTGGAAGGGATGTCTGTGAGGGATGGATGCCAGTCTAGCTGACAGAAGATGTTCGATACAGTATCTGCCATGTGAGCCAAGTGCTCCAGCCCATGGCATTGAGGATGCATTATGAAGACGGCCGGAGCCAGCTCGCTCAACCCTGACGACCGCCAGTATTAGGGAACTGGCCTCCTGCACCGTAATTTTGCCGATATGACTACACTTTTTCATTTTGGGGGGGTTATCAATTCGGGGTACCCACGTGAAATTTTTTCGTAAGCAGCAGCCATTCACTCCTCCACTCTACTTAAGACCGATACCTAGGGACGTGCCGGATAGCAGTACACCACCATCCGTGGCGCTCATGTGTATCACCATCCCCTCATCCAGCTTGTGGCAGGGTCGGGCCGGCGAGTTCTAGCTCTCAATCCCGCCTATCTCCAGCCACGTCCCCGTCTACCCCACACACTACCATATCCATACGTACAACCTACTCCCACGTCTGCTTCGGTCTCCCCCTACCCCGGGTGCTTCCAACCGCCAGCATTCCTGAAATGAACCTAACGAGCTCCTCCTCCTCCTTTCTCATTACGTGTCCATACCACCTCAACCTATTCTCCCTCATTTTTCGGCGATGCCCACCACGTCACCACGCCTTCCTAATTCTATCAGCTCTCATCGTCCCTCTCATGTATCGCAGCTTTCGCAGTGCGGGTACTTGCATTCTACGGACGAGGCTCTTCCTCGCTGCCCAACACTCTGACCCCATTTAGCAGAGCTGGCCTAACCACTGCCCTGTAAAACTGCCATTGCAACTTGATTGGGGCCCTCCTATCACTCAGGACTCCGCTTGCCTGTCATCACTTCAACCATCCGCCATCGATTCTATGGGTCACATCAGAGTATCTCCCCATTGCTTTGAATGGCGCTCATGTGTATTATTGGGCACAAAAATAAGCACCCGACCTTGCCATAGGCGACAGAAGGGCAAGTAATGATGTTAACGATGTCTCCATGGCAACTCTTTATTCCCATAAGAGAACCGATCAAACTTCCCGAACACAGCAGACATCAAGAATTTCGCATAATTTATGACGCCAGACTCTGGTTCCAAGGCAACTCTTGGATGTGCGCCAGTCATCAAAAAAACGCATAAAGTATTGTCCTACATCATGGGCCAACTTTGTGAGTACTTCAGAGCGGTAAATGAATATTGATTATCTCCTGAAATGGATGACGGTTTGTTGTGGAGGTCACAAGTTGGAACGTGCTCAGTCATCTAATCGGCGCAAAGCAACTACTAACCCCCTTTCTCGCTTATGGTGGGGTCGGCTACCCATCTATGTTCCTCAGGATAGAGCGGCGAATTGCGTTGGACAAACCAGTTCTCGTCTGATTATTGAAGTTAAGAAGCGCAACCCCAGCTAGTACTGACATGGGTGGCTGCTTGGGAAAATTGGGTGCTGCTAATACCCAAAAATCGTCCCATTAGTGTAGTGTCTGTGCAGTCTATGCATAAGAACTATGCTATGGACGGGGCTCTAATGACCTTGTAGTTGAAAGGCCCTAAAACACCAACAAACAAGCAAACAACCCCTCAGGATACACACATGGCCAATCTATTGGACGGTACTTTTGTACAGCCAGTTGCCGACGAAAGTGGCATCGCCTGTGCTTATCTAGGCCCGGTGCACACTTGCGATTTTTACTGACGCGGCGCCCGCAACTGCGAGGCCGCGCGGGCGCCGTGCGAGTAAAAATCGCAAGTGTGCACCGGGCCTTAATGCTGGTGTACTCGTCGTAGTGGAACTCCACCAACGCCCGGGGGCGCCGAGCATCTAAATAAGGCAATTTTCCCTTATCTAAGGGCTTGATTACTGCGCAGTGGTTCTAGGTACGATACTGGAGCGAGATGGGTTGGCTTCCTTTTACTCAACCCTGCCATTGGCGGGAAAACGGTTAAGAGTTGCTTTGCTACGGGTTGTACAGTAGATCTACTCTATTCCGCGCAGGTGATGTACGCACCACACGGGACCAAACCTTTCCTTCCTAACCGACGGAAGACGCAATCCGGACGTCTATCTCGCCAGCAAGAAGGCAACCCACCTCGACACAGCATCGAAGTGTGGCGTAGCCTAAGAAACATTCATAGGAATCAGATAACTAAGGAACCTTTTGAATAGGATAGGCTAGCGAATAATGACTTCTTCTTCATGGTGTGAGAGTTGGATAGTACTACTCTTCAAGGCAAAGGTGATGTCCAAGACTGCGGTAACTGTGGTGCAGGTATCAAACTTATGAGACATTCTAGGAAGCTCTGGGAGAGAGCATCAGAAGTTGCCTCCGGGATAGAACTAGTGTCCGTGGAAATCAGCTTTGGTTCATGCCAGGTAGGACCACAATGGAACCAATCTTCATTCTGAGGCAGACGATAGAAAGACTTCCATGCCGTTATTATCGACTTGGAAAAGGCTTACAACAGTGTCCCACGACAGGTAGTTTGGGAGGTATTTCACAAAACGGGGGTGGAGGAAGGGTTAATTCAGATAGTGCAGGATATGTATGATTGTTCCACAGCCAGGGTGAGGACTCCTTCGGGAAATACTGTAGGCTTCCAAGTGAAGGTTCCATGGAGTACACCAAGGTTCACCCCTTTTCATTCTGGCTACATACGAGCTTCTGACGGGAGTAGGAGAATGGGCCCCTCAGGCATGGTATTTGCTGACGATACAGAGAAACTTAGCGACTCCAGAGAACAAGTAGAGAAGGGTCTAAGCGATATTAGAGAAGCAATAGAATAGGGAGGGCTAAAGATAAACGTGAAGAAGACAGAATTTAGCGTTCAATTGGTAAGGAACGAACTCTCTAGGGGCGAACTGGTGAAAAAGGTAAAGTACTTAGGATAAATATTCCAAAGCAATGGGGAGATGGACTCCGGTGTGATCCATAGAATTAATGGGGGATGGTTGAAGTGGAAGCAAGCAGGTGTGATAGAACCTCGTATCCTGTGTGATAGGACGGTCCCAAACAAGTTGAAAGGGAAGTTTTACAGGGCAGTGGTTAGGCCAACTATGCTGTATGGATAAGAGTATTGGGCAGCCAGGATGAGCCACGTAAACAGAATGCAAGTAGCCAAGATGCAAATGTTGTGGTACATTACGAATGAATACCATAAAACCTCCAATTTACCGCCACAGCCCTCTATTTTTCAACCCCTCTGCCAGTCTATTATAGGAGATCTATTAGAGTTAGTATTCAAGTAGAGGGTGGTGGTCTACATTTCAAATACGGATACCTGGCGAAAATTTCGAGTTAGCAAACTTAAGGTGCAAACCATATGACCACATGAAATACTGCATCAAAAAGGCCATATGACGCCAACAAGACGTCCACATTATAATACATTCATTAAACTACAGTCAAACTTCGCTATAAAACACCCTGGTTATAACACTTTTCGGCTTATAACACACACAAGGGAAAGTCCCAGCCAGTGCTAGTGCATAAGTATATAGTATTTGTTTGGCTATAACACATTTGGATATTGCATATAACACACAACTGGTTTGGTCCCTACAACACTTTCAACATGTAAGAAACCTTGGATATAACAAACAGCTATAACATGCAACTAGACGGCATGACACACAGCCTAAGTAAGGCTATATGGTGCAAGAGTTTCACTATCAAGGATCAGTTTTCCAGAGCAATGGGAAATAGATTCTGACATGGCCCATAGGATTAATTCAGGATGGCTGACGTGGAGACAGGCAAGTGGACTCCTGTGTGACCACTGGGTCCCAATAAAGTTGAAAGGCAAAGTTTACAGAACTGTCGTCAGAAGACACTGATCTAGGCAAAATTTTTGAACAAGTCAACTCATGCACAATTGCGAAACACTGAAAATCATCACACTTGACACCTACTGGTTTGCTGTTTGTTGTCTTTTGCTGCAACGTTTGCAATGGCTAATAAACAACAGTCAATTTCAATTGACCAAAGATGAAAATTATCAATGAATCGCCTACCAGAGGTGGCGGTAAATTAGAGCAGTGGTTCTCAAACTTTTTGAAGCAAGGGAACACTAATCGGTGACATTTTACTTGCACAAAAAACAGTTGAACATAAACTTCAAAGCAGGCTGTACACTTTCTACACTTGGTACTTTCTACTTCTACTTGGTACTTGCATTGTAGTTATTGTGCAAAAGGTCAGACACCACGCAATATTATAACCAAAATCATCATCATCATCACACCCTCATCCCGCCTGTGGCAGGGTCGGGTCTGCGGGTTCTGCTCCTCCACCCCAGCCTGTCCTCCACCAAGTCCCTCTCCACCCCACATGATTCCATGTCCTTCTGTACTACCTGCTCCCACGTCCCTTTTGGCCTTCCCCTACCCCTGGTACCACCAATTACATCCATACCCGTAATAGACCTAATAAGTTCCTCCCCTCTCTCCTCATCACGTGCCCATACCACCTCAACCGCTTTTCCCTAATCTTTTCCGCGATGTCTCCCACCCCCAAGCTACCTCTAACAATCATTTCAGACCCTGTCTACTCATGACACCCCAGTCATGTAGCGCAATATTCGCATCTCAGCCACTTGCATTCTCCTTTCATGGTTCTTCCTAACTGCCCAACACTCTGAGCCATAAAGTAAAGCGGGCCTAACGACCGTTTTGTAAACTTTGCCCTTTACCTTTATTGGGACCCGGTGGTCACAAAGGACTCCACTTGCCTGCCTCCACTTCAGCCATTCAGCATTAATCTTTTGGGTCACATCGGAATCTATCTCTCCATTGTTCTGAAAAACTGATCCCAAATAACGAAACTCCTGGCCTGCTGGTATACCCTCACTGCCACACCGTATCTCATCGCTTTGCCCCTGGCCACTAAAATTGAAAGCTACGTACTCTGTCTTCATGTTTACTTTAAGACCCACTCGTTCCATTGCTGTCTTAATGTTTTGTAGACCCTTTTGTGCATCCTCTTTGGACCCCTCAATCTTTCCCACATCGTCAGCAAATACCAGGCACTGAGGGCCCCATTCCCCTACTCCTGTCAGCAGCTCATTCATTACAAGAGTGAATAGATATGGGCTAAATGCTGACCCTTGATACACACCAACTTGCACATTCCAGCCTGCAGTGTTTCCCCATGCTGTCCTCACCCTAGCAATGGAACCCTCATACATATCCTGCACTATCCAAATATGTCCTTCATCAACCCCTTTATTCCTTAGAACACTCCACAGTACCTGTCTAGGGACACTATCGTATGCCTTCTCAAGGTCAATGAATTCTGCATGGAGGTTCTTCTTTGCTGCTCTATGCTTCTCTATCATCTGTCGCAGAATAAAGATTGGTTCCATGGTGGACCTACCCGGCATAAACCCAAATTGGTTTCCCCGTACACTAGTTTGGTCTCTGAGGCGACGTTCTATCACTCGCTCCCACAGCTTCATAGAATGGCTCATTAGCTTTATGCCTGTATAATTTCCACAGTCCTGGGCTTCACATCTGCCCTTGAACAGAGGGACTATCCAACTCTCTCGCCATTCAGCTGGCATCCTGTCACCATTTGCAATATTATAACCAACAAAGCATTAATTTACCTGCATAAATTTCTATTGTGGTTGTGTAATGCGGTGTTGAAACAGTGGGGTAGGCCGGCATGCCCCCACAGACAATTCAGCCAATATTTCCTGCGGGTTCCAGACGCCCGGCAGGGGTGCCCCCAGTCAGAGCATGTTCATTGGACCTGCAGACCCCACCCTGCCACAGGCGGGATAAGGGTATGATGATGATGATGTATCAATTCTTATCCAACACCTTTGTGCATTTAACTTATTGTGGTACAAGGATTGAGAACGACTGAATTAGAGGTTTTATAGTATATTAAATGTAGCTTGGGGTTGGGGGACCTGCGGAAAAATGAGGGAGGATAGATTGTGGTGGTATGGACACGTAGAAGAGGGGACGAGAAGCTCGTTAGGTCTATCGCAGGTATACGGATGGTTGGAAGCAGCAGGGTCATGCGGAGACCAAAGCAGACGTGGGAGCAGGTTGTCCTTAAAGACCTGGTCGGAGATAGGCAGGAGTGGAGGGCTGGAACACGCAGACCCGGCCCTGCCACAGGCGGGATAGGTGTATGATGATTATGATCGGTGGCGCAGGAGATAGTGTGCTCCTGGTGAGTAGCTTTCTTTTGGGCAAGGAGGTCCCCAGTGGGATAGGTAAGAAATCACTTGCACTGAAAAGAACCCTAATTAATACGCAACAATTATAGGGGATATAGTATTTCGTTGTCACCGGGCTGCAGAAAAAAAACCATGCAATAAATTGCTCGTATCCCAGAGACAAAAATTGGCAGCCGTCTCTGCCATAGACGGGAAAAGGGGGGCGGTTTATTGCGTTGGATACGCCAGTTCTCGTCTGATCACTGAAGTTAAACAATGCTATCCCAGTTAGTACTGACATGGGCGGCCGCTTGGGAAAACTGGGTACTTCTAATATCCAAAAATCGTCGCATTAGTAGTGTTTGTGCAGTCTGCATTAGAACTACGCAGTGGACGGGGCTCTCACGGCCTTGTAGTTGTAGGGGCCTAAAACACAAACAAACCGCGAAAAGGATCAGTAGCAGACGTTGTCATAGTAATGATTTTGGTAGAGATATCGGCTATGGCGTTTTTCGATTTTTACCTAATTCCCTAAATTGCAACTTCAGAATAGTTTGATAATTTCGGCATTTTTAACTTGCCCCTTTCATCTCTATTAGATGAACTTTAATTATAATTTTTCCTCTGTATCCCAAGATTTACACTCGCCTCCTTCCTGCAAATGGCGCCCAATCTGAAAATCCATCACCTAATGAGAAATTCCGAAAAAAAATGAAGATTAGATTTTATCTAAATTGTTCTTTGCAGCTGGTCATTTAAATAACCAATTTCCGGGTTGAAAGCTTTTATTTACGGAAAGGATACACGGCACACATCACAAGGAGCCCCGACCTAAGGTGCACTTGACGATTCTATATCATTCATTCATTAGTACCATCATCACTAACCGTTTTCCCGTCTATGGCAGGATCGCGTACCCATTTTTGTCCCACTGAGGTATTTTAAAGATCATTTGGATGGAAATTTGGCACAGCCAGCTATCAATCTAACGCTGTAACCCTATACAGTCAGGTCTCCTTTTATGCGGGGGATACGTTCCTCAGAAAATCGCTTAAAACGAATTCGCATAAAATGAGAAATAACGAATTAAAATGAATGTACAACCGCATAAAAAAAGTTTATTGATGTTAAAGAAAATAGGTTTCTTAATAAATTTCTTTGGGAAGCTAAAAAGGTTTATATGAACTAGTGATGCACCGATATATCGGCCAATTTATAGGCCTGTCTTTATGATATCGGTATCGGCCAGTATCGGCTAGCTTTTAGCCGATAATTTTAAAATTTCATCAGTATACTGTATTTGACATGGATTGTCAAAAGGACCAATGCATATATCAAGTAAAACTGTACTAGAAAACTTATTTCACAATATTCTCACTTAAGCACTGATGGCAGTCTGTGTGATATGTTGTTGTCAATCAGTGTTGTCTATTCGACTCCTTGTTTCAAGTGTTCAGTCACCCAATGGCTTTTATTACCGAAGCTGAGCACATAGACTGTCTTCAGTCATTTCCAAAACATGAAATCACTAGGCATTGACTATATATCGGCGGAATTATTGGCCGATATTATCGGCATGATTTGTCAATATATCGGCTAGACGATGTATCGGCCAAGCCAATATCGGTGCATCTCTAATATGAACCTTAAATAAAACTGTATTTCAATTCAATTGTCTATCTGGTAAGGGTATACACCATCTACAAACTGTAAATCACTTTCATAATCAGAAATAACTGTCTTTGCAATAGATGTCTTTCATATAGACGATGCATTTTCACAAGCATATTTTTTTCTCACTCTCTGCAGACTTTTGTTTTGACCATCATCATCATCAACATCGTCATACCCGTATCCCACTTGCGGCAGGGTCGGGTCTGCAGGTTCCCTGAACATGTTCTGATTGGGGACACTCCAGTCAGGCGTCTGGAACAAACAGGGATATTGGCTGGGTTGACTGTGGGGGGGATTCCAGTGTCACACGTCAAAGTGTCCCGCCGGACACTTTGAGACAATTTTTGAGTACCTCAAAGTGCCCACCATCTAGGTCCGAATGCAGATGCCCGAATTAGCCTCTTTCTGCAGAGCACATGTGTAACGTGAATCAACGCGAAATTTCTATCAAAATAACTTAACCCCGGTAATGGAAAACGGCCGATACATTTTGACGTGAAAGTGGACACTTTGAGGTATGTGTTAAATTACCTCAATGTGTCTGGGGACAATTTGACACCAGCCTGCACCTAAAGTTAGTTTAATAATATCATCGTCATTTAAGACATCATCCACCAGCAGTTCTTCTATATCATCATGGTTAAAAATGTTCAATTTCGTGATAAGGGTATGATTGTTAAGTGTCATGTACAAGTGCGGAACCCCCTATTATGTATGCTAATTTCTGACAGACTAAAACGTCTTTGACTGGCTAATACAATGGTCGGTGGATTTTATCAGTGTCATGGGCTTTAGACAGACTATACTTCCTGAACAAGCAAACAGTATGCATATTTGGCCCAATTTTTTTTTAACCAAATGCAAACCACGTAACTTGGAAATCGCATAAAAGGAACCCGCGTAAAAAGAGAGCCAACTGTACTTATTTATTGTCCGCATATGCTCTTCAATTGCACACTTTTTCTACACTGACGCCCAGGTAGGCAAGAGGGCCATACACCTGAGAATTTTACCGATCTACGAAGACGTTATCAGGACCTCTATATTCTTCAAAAAGGTCAACCGCCCCGATCTCGATATAAACTCACGCATTAATCGAGCACACTACTGTATATCGACACCTTCCTGGTAAAACATCGTAAGCGACGTTTTTTGAGATTTTCACTTATTTATATAATCAAATTATGCATTCATTAATAATGTAATCAGTTTTATCCTACGTTATATAGTTATTTTATATTTTAATATCTAAAAATATCGTAAGTATAACAATCAATGAGGAAATCAGAACGTTTTTCTCATTTCCTGTAAAATGTATGAAATGGTGCTTACGATGTTTTACCAGGCAGGTGTCGATATTTCCAATTTCAGCGGGATAAATGGGTACCTGGCCCGGCTGAAGGCAGGAAAAGAGATTGGAATGGTAACAGCGGTGATGATTACTAATAAAACACATCCTGATATTCCAAGGTCATTAATAAGGTAGGGAATCTGGGTTCGCCACCTACGTATTATAGGGAGTCCAGTTAAACCGGATCCAGATTAAGGAGCGGTTAACTACCAAACTTATTCAGAGATTAAAGGGCTAATGGCAAACTACCACAGTCAAGAAACTGTCTAACTATGAAGGAGAGGGTATCTGTCAAGAGGAAATACTTTTTCCCCCATTTTACTTTAGAGACACAACAACTGCCTGTTTCTACTGTATGACTCAGCGGTTACTTGGCTGACAACAGGTTCGAACCTCGTGGGCTTAACCCTCTAACGCTACACAGGGATACTGGTGTACCCCAGGGTTTTTCTTTTTCCTCTCTCTTCTCTGTGGGTGACCCTGGCACAATGGGATTCACTGTATTTTCATGTGATAGGTTGAACTTTCTGATAAGTGACAGATGGGTGGTTAATTGCTTTTCATTTTTCAAATGATAATGGGTGGGGTACTCCTGTACCCCTGTGTAGCGTTTGTGTAACTTTTAAATGGCCATACGAATTTCAGGAAAAGCCATCTGCAGCGCATGAAGGGCAAAATATGCATTTTCTTTAAATTGCTGATTAAAATTGTTCAGATTGCTTATAATGATATTTTTTCTACGTTTCTCAGCACTTATTGAATTATTCTTTCATAATATTGCAGTGTAAATGCAATAAATTTATTGTTAAGTATGGAGAACTGGGTTTCAAATTGGGGTACACCTGTACCCCTGTGTAGCATTAATGGGTCATTTTCGAACAGTAGCATTGCAGGGTTAAATGTCTTTTTAGGAGAGCAGGAAGCTTTCGCATCATGTAATTCTAACTCTAATTGAACAAACGGCAAGCAGCCCTGATAAGCCGAATTAACAGTGGAGAGTATGACTCTCATTCCCAATTTATAACCCATTGAACCCCCCCCCAAGGAACCCGAGGCATAGCATCTATTCTGTGAAATATTGCATACCTGGTATAATGGTACCTTCTTGCAGAAACTCTCTTGCCCTATTCTCACTGAGAGAATTCCATTGCCGAATTACTCTTTGTAGAAAAGACCAGTAATACGAGCCTGTTCGGGCCCCGACCTCCTTCTGTTTGAAAGGATGATCCTTTCTCCCCCTATAGTCTGTGAGAGAGAAGCTGCATCCTGGAGTACCCTGATACCCTAATTTCAGCAGTCTGTGAAAAAGCTTAATGTTGTCAGATACCCGTCTCTGATGTAGTGAGTCCCACCCTAATTCCGTGATCATGCTTGAGACACTCAACCTACGTGAGAAGCGATGCAGCACAACTCTTGCAGCCCTCCTTTATATCATTTCAATTTCCCAAGATAAACCCTGCCTAAAGAGAAACCAAATTGGAGTACAGTACTCCACTATTGGCCGTACCAGTGAAAAATAAGCTACTTCTTTTACATCCTTTGTGCTGTCTCCCAACACTTCTAACCAAACGGAGAGCACGCCCAGCCTTCCCAGTCAATTTGTCTATGTGTTCCTTCCAGGTGCCCTCAGTGTTTAGAATAACACCAAGGTGCTTATGGGTCTCAATCCTATTAACCCTAACACCACCTACGGAAAAAGTAAAATCCACTTGCTTTGTAGACCTGCTTATAATAAGAAAGCTACATTTGTCCAGGTTTAATGGCAACCCCCGACTTTCTGCTCCAATCATATATCTTGTTTAGGTCCTGCTGCAATTCTATGCAGGCAGACAACCCTTCATCCACTACCCTTGCAATGCACGTGTCATCTGCAAATAGCTCAAGAAAGGATTGCATGTCAAGCCCTATATCATTACCATAAATTATATAGAGTAGCGGTCCCAATACACTTCCCTGGGGTACTCCTGATGTCACAGGTGTCCATTCTGAAGCCTTGCCATAAAAAAATGACTCTGAATAACCTTACAATGAATCCCTAACTTGGACATTTTTGAAACAAAGTCCAGGAATACAACATCAACATGCTCACCCTTGTCTAGAGCTCTATAAATATAATCCATCAGACAAGCCAGTTGAGTGTCACATAACCTCCCTTTCTTAAACCCATGCTGATTATTGCTAATCTGTATGGAGTCACCACTTCTCGGAAAGGAACTCTCTTGACACGGAATAATCAAGGAATTTCGATATAGGAGATGAAAAAACCAACAACAAGTATTCTTGCGAACGAAAGTGTGACCTATAGCAGGGGTTCTCAATCCGCTTGGAGTCGCGGAGCCGTTGTCTAACTACCAGTTTGTTCATGGAGGCCCTATTTGATTCAAGCGGTATTGAAAAATTAAACACGCGCAGAAATGACTGTAAGTAAATACAGTACTGCATATAATAGGGAGATTGAGCGTACAGTTACCGATAACCATTTGTCCCATAAGCAGACGAAATTTAAGGTGCGCAAGCTCCACAAATAAAATTAATTGTTCGGAGCATGCGTAACTTAAGTGTCGTCTGCTTATGGGACAAATGGTTATCGGTAACTGTACGCTCAATCTCCCTAATATGGAATGTTTTAGCGACAAGTTCTTTGTTCCGGAAATCCTTTCAGTTTTTAAACACTTCTCCATCGCTGGACAACATCCGCCTCGGTGGCGCAGTGGGTAGCACGCTCGGTAGCTGCGTCAGTAGTTTAGGTTCGACGCTGGACGGAAGTTGGTTGTCTGCTTTCGGGCAAGAGAAGGAGAGGCCGAGCGGCTTATTGGGTTGGACACACCAGTACTCTTTATATTACTGCAGTTAAGCAACGCAACCCCAGCAGGTACTGACATGGGTGGCAGCTTGGAAAACCTGGGTACCGCTAATTCCCAAAAATCGTCGCATTACGGTAGTGTCTGTATTCTCTGCATTAGAACTACGCAGTGGAAGGGGCTCTAGCAACCTAGTAATTATGTGGCCCTAAAACACGAACGAGAGAGAGGCCCTGAGTGCGCCTTCTTTCGGATGAGAAGTAAAACCAGAGGTCGCCTTGTGATGTACGAAGGCATTTGCACGTCAAAGAACCCTCTCTACTACCAACGCCTTCTAAAATACAGCTACTATGAAACGAGTAGATGAGGCAACGTTTCCACGTGTAGGAGCTCGCCTCCCGGCGTCGGTGGAAGGAGGAACTTATTGGGTTGGACACACCAGCTCTCGTGGAATTACTGAAGTTAATCAACGCAACCCCAGCTAGTACTAACAGGGTGGCCATTTGGGAAAACTGGGTACTGCTAATGCCCACCAATGTTCCCTTTAAGGAGCCAAGTCTCATGTGCAAATTTCATTTTAAGTGAGCGGAGTCTTAACTCCGCCGTGCCCGGGGAACTTTTCCGGCTGCGCACGCGCGCAGCTTAGAGGGAACATTGATGCCCGCTAATCATTGTATTAATGTGCGGCATCGGCACTAAACTATGCAGTGGACAGGGTTCTAATGACCTTGTAGTTATAGGGCCCAAAAACACCAACGAAACAAAAAAAACACGCGTCGGTGTAATTCCCTAGTGAACAGAAACCGACGATAAATAAGCATAGGGGTTGCAGCGCTTCGTGCCACGGACCCCAAGAATCTTGCTAAGGAGCACCAGTTGACAACCACAAACCTATAGGATCAAGATGTCGCGTTTCAAACGAAACAAGGAGGGTAGTGAAACTTCCTGCCGTCCAGGAAACCGGCAGCATCTGCAATCTATATAAATACATCATCATAAGATTAAATGGAAATTACATCCAAATTTTAGACTCCGAAACTGAGTTAGGACTCCCTGTGCTTTGATCAGGACGGGTCGTGGTTCACAAGGCATCCCGGCATTCCCAAGTGCTCCATCTTCGAATACCTATCTCTTTCGCCTTCACATATTTAAATTAGTTAAACTGGATTTTTTTTATTTCTTACCAAATATGATGTAGATCAATTATTCTGACAAACCTACGCGTTACCACAGAAACTATAGTAGAAACCAGGTTAAGCAGTGAGGATAACAAATAACCAAAGTCTCTTTATGCCATACAAGGTCACAAATGTCCCACTACCTGCCTGACACCTCTACGAATAGGACTGTGGCAAAAAAAGAGGAAGAGTAGGATGACCAGCCCCTGTAATAAATCCTATCATCAACAAAACATTATTAAATCAAGAAAGAAACCCTTCAGTTCACTGATAACATGGTGAACACCACCCTGAAGTTTGAAGTTGGGAAGATGCATGTGATCACATTACTATCTTGAATTTCGTTACTAAACGCCAGAATTTTTCCAATGACATCAAAGAGCATTATAATAATAAGAGGATGTAGAATTATTCGTAACAAATACAGTGAAGGAGGTGCTTCCAACAATTTACTTACCAAAACTGTAGTTATGCGAACCACTTCGGACACACTTTCTCTTACTAGGGCTGCCGAGCCCAGCTTACTTAATCCTCGAGTGAATTTTCTTTCTGCCATTTAATCCAATCAAAAATCCATCTTTTTAGAGTGACTTAATCAGTATCACGATAAAAAAAACTAACGTTTTCAACCGGCAACTCCCTCCAGTAAATATTCCACACACAAAAAGGTAATAACGTATGAAAAAACATGGAAGGACGCGCATAAACAGGACAAAAGCGCCGAATGAGATTCGAAGGCTTCTTGCGTCTGCTTCCTGTATGGTGGGCACATCGTCGTCCGTCAGATGGCGCTGTAGTACCGTGCTCATCTGAAATATTGAATAATAATTCCGACAATTACAAAATTACAGTATTTCTGAATTTCTGGTATGAAATTCATTTTTCCTAGTCACCCGTATCTCCGACTTCCTAATGGAAATGAAGAGAGAATAATTAACACAAATCATCATCATACCCTTATCCCGCCTGTGGCAGGGTCGGCTCTGCGGGTCCGCTGAAAATGCTCTGACTGGAAGCACCCCAACCAGGCGTCTTGAACCAGCAGGAAATATTGGATGAGTTGCCGAGGGGGGATGCCGGCCTATCCCACTGTTCCAAAACTGCATTATACAACCAAAATAGAAATTTTCGGCAGGTAAATTAATGTCTAGTTTGGTTATAATATTGCATGGTGTCCAACCTACTGCACACTACCTGTAACTATAATGCAACAGGAGTCAGGCTCATGCCCAGAATAATTAACAAAAATTTCCCCAAGAAATTAAGTCGTTGAGATCAGTGCCGGATTTAGGTATTGAGAAGCCCTAGACCAGTGGTGGCGAACCTGTGACCCACCCGAACGTGAATCATATTAGTTTATCGCAGGGGTCGGCAAACTGCGGCTCTTTGGTCCCTTGAATGCGGCTCTTCCACAAATGACTGTGTTGGTGCACAGGCATGCACAGCTGTATCGTTCGAGTGACAGAAGACGTGGCACAGGCGGTATGTGGCGCTTGGAAGGCACAGTTGACTAAGGCCCTTCGTCCACTACCACAATGCAACTGCAACTCAACTGAAATGCATTGCAACTAAAGTTAATTGCAATGCCACTTTCGTCAACAGATGCAACTCTTTGGCAATAGTTGCACTTATGATGCCGAGTAGTTCAGATGAAGAGATCATTGTGCGAATGGTGCGAATTACTTGACAGTTGCAATGAAACTGACATGCTCAGTTGCGACGCAACTCGTTTCCAACCAGTTGCCTTACATTGCGATGCATATCATAACATGAGTCAGACTAGCATCCAACTGAAAAGGAACTAAAATTTCATTATTTTTCAGTCGAGTGGCAGATGCGCTATGTCAGTGGACGAAGGGCCTTAAGCACGAGTTGAGTGAGTCATTCAGTCAGCAGTCTCATTGTGTAGTGGTCAGTGCTTGACGCGTCCACAAATCACACGTTGGTGGCAAAAGTATCTTCTTGAAGCACAAAGTTACCTGTATTTTTCTAACCAGCCATTTCCAAAAATTTGATTTTTATTAATAAATGAGATCATTATTAAGTTAATAATGGTGTCACTACCTACAGAGTTCAAATTTAAGAAATTTGGCTCTCAAAAGAAATCTCAATCATTGTATTGTTGATATTTGGCTCTTTGGACTGAGGAGTTTGCCGACCACTGGTTTATCGTATCATAGTGTTTGGGTTGAACGGGGACCTGGAGGTTAGAACCCATAGATCCGTCCCTGCCACAGGCGGGATAAGGGCATTATGAGGATGTTCTCTGTTTGCTACTTTAGTAAACTAATATATTCATTATTAATAATAATTTTTTTCTTCATGAAATTAAATAGTGATTGCAGCTGACCCGCGGACAACTTTTTTGCTCGTTTTTCGTGTTATTGTTACCCGTCTTCAAAAAATGGTTCGCCACCACTGCCCTAGGCTATTTCAATTTTGAGGCGCATGTCAAGCCCTTTTGACGCCCATTTCTTAAGTTTTGAAGCCCGCTAAATGTTCTTAGGCTTCAGCCTACTTAGCCTCTTGGTAAATCCGGCACTGGTTGACATGTCCTGTGTTGGGCTTAACCCTGGAATCACAACGTGACTCTTTTATGACACATATCACAATGTGGGGTCATATATGACCCATTGCTGTTTTGGTCAAATTTTTTAATTAATAGGTGTTATGAAGAAATATGGCAATTTCTGATAACTTTTAACTATAGGTAAACTGTTATAATGTAAAAGCATTAAATATTAAGGTTATTTAATATAAAAATGCCAAAGTTTGATAGGATGTAAAAATTGCCTTCTATTTGCATAATGAGGATTACTGGAAGAAAAATTATTGCAAACCAAAAAAAAGTATGCAAGATCAATAACACTAAATGGTGAATAAAAAACAAAATAATTTAACTTTCAAAGATTCAAAAAAATTTAGCATTACAAACTGGCTTGGAGTGCAGGCATGAGCCTGAGTCCTTTTGCATTATAGTTATTGTGCGATGGGCCAGACACCATGCAATATTGTAACCAACAAAGCATTAATTTACCTGCCAAAGATTTCTATTTTGGTTGTATACTGCAGTGTTGGAACAGTGGGGTAGGTCGGCATCCCCCCACAGTCACTTAGCCAATATTTCCTGCGAGTTCCAGGCGCCTGACTGGGGTGCCCCCAATCAGAGCATGTTTCGTGGGCCCGCAGACCCGACCCTGCCATAGGCGGGATGAGGGTATGATGATGATGATGATGATGAAACTGGCTTGGAGTGCAAGACAAAAACAAGTTACACAAATCACAACGTGGGGTCACCAGTGACCAAAACGTACTTTTGCAGCTGACTTTGAATGTTTGGAGCAGAAACTGAACCAGCATTAAATGCTAAATGTAGAAATTGAAATTTAAAAGTGCAGCCAAGTTGCATTGGACACACCAGTTATCGTGATACAAGCAAAGTTCAGCAGTGCAAGCCCACGTTAGTACCAACATGGGTGGGTGGTAAAAAACGTTGGGTGCTGTAAAGTTCCCCTCTCTAATACCCACCACCTACCTCCTTATCTTTGGCAAGCAGCCTCCTAAGGGTTCGTCCTGTTATGGCTGCTTGGCTAACTCCCCAACCCATTAAATGAGAGTTACAAGAATTCACAAGTCAATAAATTAAAGAATATGAATACAGTATGAATATATAATCCTTTCTGACGGAAACCTTGCTGGGGAGACTTTTCATGCTAGACCACTTTGCCTAGATCTCCACCAGCACCCAAGCAACACCTTTGCCTTCCACACCCATTCCAGTCGCTCCACCCCAGACACCACCACCCCCATAACCTCTTCCAGGGTGAAGGTGCCCCAACCCCTCCTGCAGTAATCCAGCACTGGACAAGCCAGTATCACATGCCTAACATCCTCCACTTCGTCCCCACATAATCAACAGCTGTGATCTTTGCCATCCTCTGTTTCGTCTCCAGTGACCCAGCTCTTGCCCAAAACAGAAAGGAGCTCTCCCACGTGTTGTCATAAATTACCTCCCTCTCTATGTTAGGCTGGTTCCCATACACCCTCAACGATTTCTTTGCCGTCCTTCCCTCCATCCCCTGTCGCCACTGCTCCAACCCCCACTCCTTAACTTTGTCCTGCACAAGTCTTTGAAGTGTTATTGCCCCCTCCATGCCCTCCCTGGGGTGCAGTGTTATGCCTATCTTCTTTGATATTCTGTTTACCCTCCTTTCCCAGTTAGTAGAAACCTTCATGTCGTTTACCCATGTATTTACCTGCCATACTGGATTTTCCTTCTGAAGCCCCCATATCCTGTACAGGTACACCAACATACTAACCATTTCTCTATGTTCAAATGTAGCCCCCCCCATATCCCCCTGTATTGCTTCAACTGCTGTAAACCTAATTCCCCCTAATGCCATCCTACCTAACCTTCTTTGGGCTATTTCCATACCGTCCATTACCTTTTTACAAATGCACAGAACCTCGTTTCCATATGTTAGCCCTGGCACTGCTACCACTTTCCATAAGCCCCTAACCATTTCATACATTGAGAATGAATCAAATGCCAGTTTCCTTATTAATCCTTCTCTGTTTTTTATCTTACAAATGATGTTCTCCTCCATTGCTTTTAAGTATCTCCTATCATTTGTGAGTTTAACCCCCAGGTATGTAACCTCTGACACTACATTTATCTCCCTCTCCCCCAGCTTGATTGGCATCTTATTACTAGGCCACATGTTGTCCTCTCCTATGATCATCAGCTTTGTTTTGTCTTGACCAAATTCTAACTGAAAATCCCTACTGAACTGTTCACAGATATCCAGTTCTTCTTGGAGCTCTCCCTCTGTCTCTGTCAACAGCACTATATCATCACATTGGAAGATGGCAGGCAATTTGATTCCATCTACCAAGGAAAACCCTAGCCCTCTATCCTGTAGCCTAATCCCCAGCTCATTGATATACACTAGGAACAGAATTGGCGATAATGGACAGCCCTGTCGCAACCCCTTGTCCACATCTATCTGTCCAGTATTTATTCCCTCCCGATGGAAATCATACTTAGTGCCTATATACAGCTTCTGGAGCAGCTCCACTAGCACCCTATTCACCCCATACTTGGGAAGAACTGTCCATAGCTTCTCTCTATCCACCTTATCATAAGCACCCTTGGCATCCAAAAACCCTTGCCATCACTACCCGTGTGATGCCCCAGTCATCTGGTATTTTTCCACCCCCTAAACACTCATTAAATATCCTTAAAAGCAGTTCTCTTCCTTTACTTCCTAGTGCTTTGAGAAACTCGTTTGCTATCTTGTCCTCCCCACATGCTTTTCCCAACTTCAATGCATTAATCTCCTTATCTAACTCTACCCTGGTAAAGCAAGCCTCTCCAGCAGATGGCCCCTGGCTTGCTATGAGTCTGTTTGGCCCTTCCACCACCTTTCCACCTGCATTGGAGAAACCATGTCCATATTCCTTCAATATCCTCCTAATGCCTTCTCTGCTGGTTTTATTCCTACCATCCCTATCCACTAGGGCTTTCCTATCATCACCTGTCACCTCACTCCTCCCTCTACGTCTATCCCTGACATATCTCCAAAATTTCTTGGTCATCTGTTTTCCCCCATCCATGGTTTCCCTCCATTTCATCCTATCCCCCTCTGCTATCTTCCTACCCACTACTTCCTTTGCCTCTCTTTTCTTCTGCTGATAAGTGTCCCATGCTTGTCTAATACTTTCCTCATCTCCCATTTTAACTGCTTGCCGATGCATCCTAATGGCTTGCCGTCTACTTACAATAGACTCCCATGCCTCTGCATCCATCCATGGTTTCTTCCATTCATTCCCATCCCCTTTACTTCTTCCCTATCCTTCATTAGATTTATCTATTAGGGCCCTTATCAGCTCAGCATATGGTGAAGAGCCTCCATGTCCTCCTGCAAGCAGCTGTATATTCGTTCATTCCAACCACCCCTTCAATGGCCAGCTTTCTACCTCCTCTCTGTACCTTTATCCACCCATGCTCCCTACATTCCTCACCCCACCTTATTCCTTTAATTCCCTTCCCCCACAGGATTCCAACCCCACCTCCTTTCTTCTCACTCTCCTTTCTATTCCTCTCCTCACCCCTTAGATGTGTCTCTGCCAGCCCCATGATATCTACCTTTTCCTGCCTCATGATTTCACATATCTTCATCCACTTCCCTTTCCTCCTCACCCCTTGCACATTTGCAAATTCAATCTTCAGGCTTCCTAGGATGTCCCTATCACCCTTGCCTCCCTTGCTCTGTTCTAGCTAGGAACTCCTTCACAAACCCCTGCATCTGCTTCCTCAACAATCTAGTGCCCTATTTTGTGGGGAGGTTACTACTTCCCACCCAGCATTTCTCCTCCCCTATCAAGGGGGCCCTGCTTTCTATGAGCTGGATGCCCAAGTCCTTCCTGTACTGCCACAGCCTTCTATTTATCCAGGTAGCCCTTGCCCTCTCCATCTTGCTTACAGCATTTGTAGGGATAGTGCACACCCTAATAGATACCCCCCTTCTTTCCTTACAACCTGCAATTAGATCTGTCAGTCCTTCCCACACATCCACAGCATTATTTTCTGTCGGTTCCTCTGCTCCCAGGCAGATGACCACCAAACACTCCATCTTCTCCCCTCTAAATAGCTCTTTTAGGCAGTCCCTGTAATCCCTGATTTTTCCTCCTGGCAGTGATACCACTGACACCTTTTCCCTCTTCCTGCCATTTACAGTCAGCTGGTTCAGCCCACCTGATACAACCCTATCTCCCAGGATTAGGACTGACCTGTCCTCCTTTCCTTCACTCTGCCCTGTATTTCCTTGTCTGCCCCTCTTCCCTTCTGCCCTCCTCTAAATCACATTTGCACCTGCTGTTTTATCCACAGCTTCCCTGTCTAGTGCCCCATTACGTCCATCCTTTTCCCTTGCTCTTAGCCCTCATCATAATTTCCAGTCTCCCTATCTGCCCCTGAATTTCCACCAATTGCTGAGACAGCTGGTCAATGTGCTCTCCATGACCTTTGCTCTGCTTGCTGTTTGCCCCATAGTCCTGTCCAGCCTTGCAATATCCCTCTGTGATGCAGCCAGTGACCACTTAATGGAACACATTAAGCCCCTCCAATGGCTGTCCACATGCACCTCCTCCTTATATCCCATTGGAATGTCCACCCCACATTCCTTGAGGTAAGAGATGCTGGTGCAGTCCTTATGGAACCACCTCTAGCACCAGTCACACCAAATCATCCCTCCCTCCTCTTGTCTCTCAAACTTGCAGCTCTCTGGGTAGCAGTGCACTTCAGGGTTCCCTTCCCTTTCTTTGTCCCCTGATGATCCTTGCTTCCTTCCCATCCTATCCTTTCCTTTACCTCCCAACGTTGCTCCTTTTCCCATATTTCCTGCTCCTTTTGGCCCTTTAAACTATACTACAGCTCCTTACCCCCTTCAGATCTTACCTGTCAGCCTAACCCCTCTCCAATTCTAATGCCCCTTAACTATTTTCCACCTCTATCACTATCTACCTTTGTTATCCACCACGTGGCCCTTCTGCACTCCCGTACAAAGCAACTCCTTGCTACCGCTTTCCACCGACTTTGTATTTCCTTCTAAAACTCCTAAATTACCCTAGACCTACTGGATATTTGTTTACCCCTGTAATCCTTGCACTTTATTACCCAAATAATACAAAAACTTCACTTACATGCCACCTTTTGCCTTTGTATTCCACACTTCATTGCTACTCGATAGTCTGCACGCTTACACACGCTTCCTACAGAAGCTTACCGCAATAACAAAGATATGATGAATTTTAAAATGCTGTGGGTCACCCGTGACCCCATGTTGTGATTCTATGGTTAATAATGACAAGCGTGACGTGCCACTCAGGGCCGGCCTTTAAGAAATACTATACAAAATGTTAATTGTTAAAAATCAAAATTTTATTTTATGCGTTTGCATTGCATCTTCAATATGAAATTAACTGTTGCTTAGTTACCTTCCTTAAATTTTGCTGAATACCGCCCTCCCCGGGAATATTTATTTTGCTACATTTGTTGCAGGGCTAAAAGTTATGGTACCCAAATGAGATCGCGATTTCAGTTGAGCAGTGATTCTCAAAGCGTATTCCGTGAAACCACTTCAAGTGTTCTGCAAAAAAATTTAATGCACAAATAAAGATGTTTGGAAAAAAATCAATACAATTTGAAATAATGGTTGGATGGGATTGTAATCAGCGAACGCAAATGACATAGTTGTTAGTTTCATAGTTATATAAAGTGGTATTAAGTAACAAGGTAGTTGGAAGGGAAATCGCGAAAAAGAGGGGGAGGCTGGAGGAAGGGTTTATTTGAATACTCCCAGATATGTATGATGGCTCGATAGCCAGGGTAAAGACACCTTGGGGGAGATGCACCAAGGTTCAGCACTTAGCCCATACCTTTTCATCCTGGTAGTGGACGAACTGCTGATGGGATTAGGAGAATAGCCCCCCCTAGTGCTTGGCATTTCTGGACGATGTAGGAAATCTTGGTGACTGCAGAGAACAGATAAAGAAGGGACTAAACGATATTGAGGGGCAATAGAAAAGGGAGGGCCAATGGTAAACATGAAGACAGGGTATTTAGCTTTCAATTCGGAAGGGCAGTAACATAATGGTGGCGTACGTTCGAGGGGCAAACTGGTGACAAAGTTGCAAAGGTAAAGTACTTAAGATCAACGTTCCAAAGCAATAGAGAGATAGACTGTGATGTGACCTGCAGAATCAATGGGCAAGGGGCTGGCTGAAGTGGAGACAGGCAAGTGGAGTCCAGTGTGATAAAAGGATCCCAATCTAGTTGAAAGGGAAGTTCTACAGGACAGTGGTTAGACCAGACATGCTATATTGATCAGAGTATTAGGGAGTGAGGAAAAGCAATGTAAATAGAATGCGAGTAGTGCAGATGCGAATGCTGTGGCACATGTGTGGTGTGTTGAAAGCTGATAGAATTAGGAAGGAGCATATGTGGAGCACCTGTGGTGGACACTGCCAAAAAAATTAGGGAGATTAGGCTGAGGTGGCATGGACACGTCATACAAAGAGCGGAAGAGGAGCTCGTCAGGTTGCAGGAATGCAGGTGGTCAGTAGCACCATGGGCAGGGGGAGCCCAAAGCAGACATGGGAACAAGTTGTCCATAAGGATATAGACAGTGTGTGGGGTGGACTGGGACCTGGGTGAGAGATAGACGGAAGTGGAGGGCTAGAACCCACAGACCCGACCCTGCCACAGGCGGGATAAGGGTATGATGATGTAGTAAGTACAGAAGCAAGTGTAGAAAGTGTTCAACCTGTTTAAAGTTTATGTTGAATTGTAAGTGTTCCGTGTAGTAAAATGTCACAGTTTAGTATTCCCTGACTTCAAAAAGATTGAGAACCACTGCCCCACACCACCAATCTGGTGACTTCTTGATTGTTCATCCCTTACCCCATACTACATAAAACCATACTACACAAATATGTAATAATAAAATAAGAATCAAATGTAATTAATAAATTTATCAAATTAATAAAATTGCAGCTGTGGGCAGTTGGCACCCAGCTCCAATGCAGCCATGCATGTGCCAATGCAGACAAACACATGCACTGCTGTAAAGCATGCTGGGATTGCTGATAGCATGAGGTAGGCTTAAGCAGCCAACCTCATGGCCTTACATTAACCCTGGTACTGTAGGTGATCACCTTGAAAATGGCGGTTTTGGAATCTGGGTTTTAGGAAAGAAATCCCAATGAACGCCAAAATTCGCAGATCACAAGAAGCATGCACAGAGTCTCAAACACACCACTTAGTGGTCCTTGATTTATATAATGGATGAAAGTGGAAATTTGGAACCAGCCATTGATGCCATATTTCAGCTACTCACTTGCAAAATCGATTAACTCCATAAAACAGAAAGTGGAGAAATTTGATGAATTAATCAAAAGGGAATTTTCAAAATCAAAAGGCAAAATTTAAGATAAAAATTGAAATAAACATTGTATAATGCATAAATAAAGATGTTGCTTTCATCTAAAGAGAACTAGAATAAATGAGACAGAATAGCCTTGGTGTAATAGTTATTGATATCACAACTTTTGGGTAATTAAGGGAGTTAATCGATTTGGCAAGTGAAAGAAAAGTAATAACATCAAAATCACATCATCCCACCCTTATTCTGCCAACAGCAGGGTCGGATCTGTGGGTTCTTAAACTCCACTCCCATTTATCCCCTACCAAGACCCTTCCACCCCAAAAACCTACACGTCCCTCTGTACCACCTGCTCCCACGTCCGTTTTGGACTTCCCCTCTCCTGGTGCCCCCAATCACATGCAGTCCCATAACGGACCTAATGAGTTCCTCCTCCCCATCCTCACTACATGCCTATACTACCTCATCCGCTTTTCTCTGATTTTCTGTGATGTTTCCCACCCCAGGCTAACTCTAATTTAATCATTTCAGATTATGTTGGCTTGTGGCACCACACTCATGTAGTGCAGCATTCGCACTTCAGCCACTTGTATTCTCCTTCATGGTTCTTGCCAGCTGCCCAACATTCTGAGCCATTTAGCACAGAAGGCCTAACGACCATTCTGTAAACATTTTTTGGGACCTGGAGGTCATTCAGGACTCCACTTGCCTGCCTTCACGTCAGCCATCCTGCATTAATCTCATGTGTCATATCAGAATCTATCTCTCCATTTCTCCTGAAACCTGATCCTAAATAATAAAACTCTTGCACCACTGGTATCCCTTCACCCCCAACAACGAATCTCACCCCCTTTCCCCTGGCCACTAAAAGTGATTTTGATGGCGTCAACGACCTAGTGAGTCACTTCACAGAGGTGGTGGTCGGGGTGGCATTGGCATCCATCCCCCAGAGCTCGTGTAACCCACCACGAGCACGGGTGCCATGGTGGACAGAGGATTGTCGGAGTGCGATTCGGGCTCGCCGATGAGCGGTTCGCTGCTTCCAATCTCGTCCTACTGAGGCCAATCGTATCGACTATCTCCGAGCCCAGGCATATACACAACGAGTGATCATGGATGCCAAACGCTCCTCATGGAGTCAGTATGTCTCCTCACTTACCCGTCACACGCCCTCCAAGAAAGTCTGGGAAAAGCTGAGGAAGATCCAAGGCAGATATTTACCATCATGTGGCTCAGGTCTCCTTGTACACGGGAGACTTTGCCTTCTACCATGTGAAGTGGCTGAGGAACTGTCAAGGACGACTGCAGCCGTCTCCAGTTCCCAGCACTACAGGGCAACATTTCTACAAACGAAGCAGGCTGCAGAACGCCATCCACTGAACTTCAATGGTGGTGTTGCCGAGGCATATAACAATCCATTTACCCCTTGGGAGCTGCGGGCAGCTCTAGCAAAAGCCAGGGACACTGCCCCTGGACCACATAGCATCCACTATCAAATGCTATGACGCCTACCGGAGAAAGGCGTTAGATACCTCCTTGAGGTATCTGGCAGCAGCATGAAATCCCTGCAGGTTGGCGAGAGGCTACTATAATTCCACTGCAAAAACCTGGGAAGGATAGTAGCTTTCCAAAAAATTACAGACCCATTTCATTGACAAGCTCTCTTTGCAAAACCATGGAATGCATGGTGAACTGGTGCCTGGTGTGGTATCTGGAATGGCACAACCTTCTCGCCCAACAAGAGTTTGGACGCCACTCTTGAACCTATCGAGGCCATGTTTTTATTTACATGGATGGGTCGAAGGATGGCTCGTCGATGTGTTGGTCAGTCTTTACAACTGGTCATCTCATAGGGGGCCGCCTTCCAGGCGTTGCCAGTGTCTTAACTGCAGAATTCACAGCTCTGCACAGGGTACTGGAACTCATCCAAGTATTGAACGACAGACACTTTGTTGTTGCGACTGACTCCCTATGCTCCCTTCAGCTGTTGCACACTGTATATGGCAGACATGCCATCGTCCAGGGTGTGCCAGGGGGTCCCAGGGCATGTTGCCATCATGGGCAATGAGAGGGCGGATGCCCATGCCCGTCAGGTGGCCCACTTGCCAGATATACCGAACACTGCTGTCCCCTCCTCTGATGCTCTCCCGATGGTGCGGCAGGCCGTCAATGACCAATGGCGGTCCCAGTGGTTTGTGGAGACCATCAACAAACTCCACACACTGAAGGACACTCCAGAGCACTGGGTGTCCTCTTGCTGCCAGTCATGGAGGGAGGAGGTTGTGCTTGCTCTGCTATGGATCGGTCACGCCTTCCTCACCCAGTCCTACATTCCATGGGGTGAGGACCAAACATGGTGTGACTTCTGTTGGGAGCCTCTCACAGTGGCATACATCTTTAGTCCCTGTGAGATACCAAGAACTTAGATGGAGACTGGGAGTAAGTCGAGAGCTCTCTGCCTCGCTTGGGGATAACCCCCAGGTAGTGGAGCGCTAACTATAAATGTGATTTTATGCAGCTTTGAACTTATTCTTGTGTTGTTTTGGCTTTTGTCTTTTATTTATGTGTCTGTTTTAGCTTTTGCCGTTTTTATTGTTATGTCTGTTTTGGCTTTTGCCACTTTTATTGTTATGCCGGTTCTCGCTTTTGTTCTTATTTCTTATTTGGCTTTTGCCTTTAATTATTGTTCCATATTTATTTGGCTATTGCCTTTAATTATTTTTCCGTATTTATTTGGCTATTGTCTTTGATTGGTCTTACTTTTAGTGGCCTTTTGCCCCTTTTATTGCCATCATGGTGGGATGGCCATTTACAACCCCACCATGATGATTGTCTCTCTGGGCCCTAATGAAACTTGTAGTCGATGGGCCCTAAAACAAAAGCAAACAAACAAACATCTGTCTTATAGTTGCCATAATTTTAAATAATTATGTATTTACTGCTCGCAGGCCTCACCCACCATGGAGCCCAACAAGGGGACGCCCATTTGGGTCACCAAGGGTGCTTGGACAGTATACCATAAGGGTGGCATAATCCCCGAGTACCAAACCAAAGGCATCGGGGTTTACTGCCGGTCCACTCACAGTAACCCTATGGGGCATAACCACTTATGCGCCCCTGGCTGATTGGCCATGACCGGGTATCTGCCTTGGCTGCCCGTTTTCCCCAGAAGCAGTGGCCAAAGTGATGTTTTGGAGACTGTAGGTCACAACCTTAGTCCTCAATGTCTGTCAGCCACCTCACCAGTGTGGAGTGACCAAGAGACATCGCAGGGCATATGCCTCCTCAACCACCAGGACCCACTTTTCCCAGGGGTGCGGGTCTCCACACATGGCAAACATGTGGTTAGGCGTTTATTTACAGTCACCTCAGTGAGGAGCCTACATCAACCGAGAACAAGCCAGACAGTCATCCAGTAAAGGATAAAGGAAGGACACGAACAACCACAATGATGGTATCGTCCCGTCCAGAACACGTCATAGACAAAGACGACAGTGGTGTTGTCCTATCTGGTGCAAGAAAAAGTCACCCCGTTTTGTTGCCTCTTATGACATGCAGGTATGTAGTGTGCCTATTCTACCCTGGGCACACACGGGTATACTTGAGTGAATGTATATGGACTAAGTGCTGATCCTTGATGCACCCCGGGAGCGGCGAGTTGCGTTGGACACACCAGTTCTCGTCTGATCACTGAAGTTAAGCAATGCAAGCCCAGTTATTACTGACATGGGTGGTCGCTCGGGAAAGCTGGGTACTGCTAATACCCAATAATCGTCGCATTAGTGTAGTGTCTGTGCAGTATATGCATTAGAACTATACAGTGGATGGGTCTCTAATGACCTTGTAGTTGATGGGACCTTAAACTTAAACAAACAACAAAACAACTTGATGCACCCAGCCTGCATGTTGAAGCATGCAGCATATTCCGATGCTGTCCTGACCCTAGTAATGGAACCAAATAACACCCAAATGAGACTCACATTTACGGTTTTTGTTGCAGACCCTAACTGCCACCCTAACTGACATCCACAAATTCCTTCAGTTTCAGACCAAACGAACATGTGGCTTATGTTTTTGTTTAAATCATGACATCCAAAAATGTAAACATATAACTTTTGCTTATGATAAGCTACTGATGTAGTAAGTTTAGGAAATGGCAAAGGTTTTCTAAGTCAAACGAAAATACTAAAACTTTATCAAATTGTGACATTCAATCTGCAGCCATTTGACTGTGAGCCAATTCCCTCACTATTTAAGACAGAATTTTCGTTATTGCAATGATTTACATTACAGTAGGAAGGTAGTCAGAATGGCTTCTGAAAGACCGACAACGGACTGACCGACTGACGGACCGACCGACGATGGACTGACCGACAGACGGACCGACCGACAATGGACTGACTGACCGACGGACCGACCGACAATGGACTGACCGACCGACGGACCGACCAACCGAAGGACCGGCTGGCGGACGGACCAACTGACAGACGGACCGACCAACCCAAGATGGACCAAGGGACCGACCAGCTAACCTACTGGCCGACGGACCAACTGATGGATGGATCCGACCAATGGACTGACTGACAGACTGACTAACTGACCAACTGACCAACGAACTAACTGACGGACCGACCAACAGACTGAAGGACCGACCGACCAACGGACTGGCCAACCAGCCAGCAGGCAGCCACAGAGAGAGGAGAGGAGGCACTATTGAGTGTCAGTTGCAGCTAATGCTCAATGCCATGCATTGTGGCAGCCCAGTACCAGATGGAAAAGTCGTCCACAAATAGGGACGACTGTACAAGGGGTGAATGGAGGAAGGAAAACCGTTCACAGCAACAGCAAACAGCATCACACTGAGGATGCTCCCCTGTCGGACACCATTCTCCTGCAGAAAGGTCGAGGAATAGGTGGTACCCACATGCACTCTTAAGGTCCAGTTGGACAAAAAGCTGTGGAGGAAGAGGGGCAAATTACCCCTGAGCCCCCACTGGTGAAAGGTCTGAAGGTCCAAGGTGCAATGTGTCAAGGTCCCACTGGTGCAAGGTATCATATGCCTTCTCCACATCAAAGAAGACAGCTACCAAGTGCTGTCTGTGGAGAAAGGCCTCACATACTGCAGTCTGCAGTGAGATCAACTGATCAACTGGAGACCTGTCAGCATGGAAGCCACATTGGGCATTGGCAAGAAGGTAGTGCCATTCTAGATACCACACCAGATGCCAGTTAATCATGCGTTCCATGGTGTTACACAGACAGCTCATCGATGATATGGGCCTGTAATTTGTCGGTAGGCTAGTATCCTTTGCAGGTTTTGGGAGAGGAATGATGATAGCCTCCCATCAGCCTGCAGGGATTTTCTGCTGCTGCCAAATATAATTAAAAACATCAAGGAGGTAGGAAACACCCTTCTCAGGTAGATGCTGTAGCAATTGGTATTCATTGTCTCATGACACCCCACTCATGTAGTACAGCATTTGCATCTCAGCTTCTTGCATTTGTTTTGTTTGTTTGTTTTTGTTTCAGGGCCCATTGACTACAATGGTCATTAGGGCCCGAGAGACAATCACCATGGTGGGGGTGTAAATGGCCATCCCACCATGATGGCAATAAATAAGGGCAAAAGCCCACTAAACTCATAAAAATAAAAAGGCAATAGCCAATTAAATATAGTATATAAGTACAGGAAAAATCCAAAACAGACATTAAAAATAAAAGCGGCAAAAGCCAAAACAGACATAATAATAAAAGCGGCAAAAGCCAAAACAGAAATAACAATAAAAGCAGCAAAAGCCTAAACAGACATAACAATAAAAGTGGCAAAAGCCAAAACAGACAAAACAATAAAAGTGGCAAAAGCCCAAACAGACAAAACAATAAAAGTGGCAAAAGCCAATAAGGACACAACAGTAAAAGCGGCAAAAGCCAAAACCAACACAGAGATAAAAAGGCAAAAGCAAAAACCAACACAGACATAAAAAGGCAAAAGCCAAAACCAACACGGACATAAAAAGGCAAAAGCCATAACAAAACAAGAATACTATAAATATGTCAGATTTGGTGAAAGAGGCCAGCCTCTTTCACAAAGCTTCTTGCATTCTATTGACATGGCGCTTCCTCATGGCCCAATCTTCTGAGCTATATGATGCAGCTAGCCTAACCATAGTTCTGCAAACTTTGCATGTTAGCTTTATTAGAACCTGGGAGTCACACAGGACTCCACTTGTCTGTCTCCACTTTAGCCATCCTGCCTTGATCCTATAGGTGACATATGAGTATTTCACAGTTTCCTTGGAACACTGTCCTAAATATCTAAACTCCTTCACTGCTGGTATCACCTAAAACTCCAAAGCAAACCTAGGTATTCTATCTTCTTTATATTCACCATTTGAATGAACTAAAGCTCATCAATTGCAATGAAGAAGAAGAAGGAAAGTCATAACAAAAACATAAAACTACAAAACATTGAAAAGGGGAAAAACACAAACTAGAAAACCACAACGACAACAAAAATACTAATGAAATATTGCAATTCAAGCACAGATCAATCAACACAGCACAATTGCAGTGAGAAATAAGAATAGTTAAAAAAAAGGCAAATGAAAAAAGAAAAAAATGAACTATACAGTGGTACCGCGCTTAACGAACGCCTCGTATAACAGATGGTCCCTATAACAAACACCATCATAAAAGCGCGGGAGTATCGCATAACGAACTTGTTTCACATAACGAACGCTTGTTCAATATACAAAGAGAACTAGGAACTGTATAGGACAGTGGTGGCGAACCTGCGACCCACCGTGCAATTTTAAGTGGCCCGAGGGTTAATGAGATGATGTCCATTGTTAATGAGATGATGGCCATCCTTTAATAAACTTTATTCACTATTAATAATACTTATTTTTATTCATAAAATTGAATAGTGCTTGCATCTGATCCGTGGACAAATTCTTGGTTTTCTTTTTTGTTATTGTGACCCGTCTTCAAAAACGGTTCGCCACCACTGGTATAGGATGTCCAAGATTGTAGTAACTATAGAGGTATTAATCCAATGAGTTATACCAATGTAATGTAATAGAATGTCGCCTCCAGGATAGAACTAGTGTCCGTGGAAATCAGTTTGGGTTCATGCTAGGCAGGTCCACAATGAAACGAATCTTCATTCTGAGGCAGATGACAGAAAAGTATAGAGCCGCTAAGAAGGATCTCCATACCATCATTATCGGCTTGGAGAAGGCTTACCAGTGTTCCACAACAGGCATTATGCAAAAGGTGTAGAAAAGGGGTTTATTAGAATAGTTTAGGATATGTACTCGTATGATGGTTCCATTCCACAGCCAGGGTAAGGACACCTTGGGGAAAGTACTGGGGGCTCCCCAGTGAAGTTTGGGGTGCACCAAGGTTCAGCACTCAAATCCATACCTTTTTATTCTGGTTATGGACGAGCTACTGACGGGAGTAGGAGAATGGACCCCTCAATGCGTGGCATTTGCTGACGAGCACCGTTCAACTGCACACTGCAAGTAATTGACTGCCTTCTCATTGCAAGGCAATTCCTAGTTTTTGTGAAGTATTAACCCCCCAAAAATGGGTCCTAGAGCGTTTATGCTCATTAACAATCAGCACTGCACTTTGCTTTTAACTTCTTAACAATTTTCACAATTTTTCGTGGCAACCCAGAACGAATTACACAATATGACATAGAGATCTATGGGAAATTTGGGTTCCGCACAACGACCACCCCTCATAATGAACTTGTCGCTGGAACGAATTACGTTCATTAATTGGGGTACAACTGTACTCACAAAATGAATGCTATGGTAAATGACACAGCAGAATTCCAACACAACAGCACACAAAATGATTAAATCATCAAAATGAAAATAAATTTAAATTATCAAAATTTAACTTAGCAATGCAATTGGAAACATTGAATAAATGGAATAAATGTAATAAATGGAATACTAAAATAGTAAATGGAATATTAAAATAGTAACTGGAATATTAAAATAGTAACTGGAATATTAAAATAGTAACCGGAATATTAAAATAGTAACTGGAATATTAAAATAATAACTGGAAAATTAAAATTGGAATTGGAATTTTAAAATATTTAGATTAGCATGTGTTGCTTTGACGTCCAATACATGGCGTTTTTTCAAATTAGCATGCTTTTACTTGATTTTACCTGTCACAGGTTTGACATCAATAGTGAGAGTTGCCATTGAACCTGCACAAATGCAGCTTCCTTAGAATAAGCAGGTCCAAAAAGGAGGTTGATTTTTCTTATAGCATAGGTGGTGTGAGGGTTGAAAGGGTTGACACCCACAAGCACCTTGGAGTTGTCTTAAACACTCGGGGCACCTGGAAGGAGCACACTGATAAATTGATTGGGAAGGCTGGGCATGTTCTCTGTTTGGTTAGAAGGGTGTTGGGGGCAGCACAAAGGAAGTAAAAGAAATAGCTTACTTTTCACTGGTACGGCCAATTGTGGAGTACTGTAGTCCAATTTGGTTTCCGTTTAAGGCAAGACCTATCTTGGGAAATTGAAATGGTTCAGAGGAGGGCAGCAAGAATTGTGCTAAGTCGGTTCTCCCACAGATTTAGTGTGTAAGGCCTGATCAGAGAATTAGAGTGGGACTCACTTTGTCAGAGGCGGGCATCTGATAGCATTAAGCTGTCTAGCAGACTGTTGAAAAAAGGTTATGAGGGTCCTCTAGACAGCAGGTTATCCTTTGCAGAATATATTGGGAGAAGTGATAATCTGTTAAAACTCAAGGGGATCAGGGCCACAAACAGACTCATATTACTGGTCCTTTTATCCAAGGGTCATTCAGAAATGGAATGCTCATGAAGATAAAGTGAAGAACTTTCTGGAATAAGGCGCCATTATATTGGGCAGGCGATGTATGGCAGAATAGATGCTATGCTTCAGGTTCCTTTGGGGTTTAGAATGAGTGAATTTTATAGGAATGAGAGATATGCTCTCCACTGCCAATTTGGCCTATCATGGCAGCTTGCAGTGTATTCAACTAGAACTTAGAACTAATCGATATATAAAAACCCACCTGTATTGGAATGAAACGTTGTCAAACTTTAAAAGAAATTGGTCAAGAACTTTCAGAGATTTGCAGTTTTCAGCAAACGTAAATTTACATTTTTATTTATATAAATTTGTTTCTAAATTTGAAATCAAACCCACCATTTACAAAAGTATATAATGCCTGCATTGGCTCAGAACCTTAAGTAGGGACTATTGCATTGTTACGTTTTAACAATGCCCTTTTTATAGAGGGACAGTTAGCAAAAAAAGTCTACATACACCATGATATTGTGTTTAAAAAACGAATTTATAATTTAACGTTTAAATTATTTAGCATTTTGCTTAATGTCCAATAAAGGTTTTACAGCCTTTATTTACTGCACATTATTTGAAAAAAAAAATAATTTTGCAAAAAAAAATACAAAAATAAATCTGCATACACCAAAAAAGTCTACATACACTTGTAGAACATAATAGTTATATGTATCTAAATAAAGCATAATACCATTTTGAATTGCTTTTTAATGATCTGTAGGACCTCCTTTATTTTTTATCACCTCTTACAGTCAGTTATTCATCACAGTGACCAGATTTTTGGTTGTATTTGAGTCACTGTTGAACCAGAAGTGTCTGCATTGGATCGCTTATTGTTGCTCTGGAATAGGTCACCAACCATGCAATATTATAACCAACAAAGCATTAATTTATCTGCCAAAGTTTCTATTTTGGTTGTATAATGTGATGCTGGAACAAGTAGGGTAGGCCAGCATCCCCCACAGACAACCCAGCCGATATTCCTGCAGGTTCCAGACACCTGGCTGTCAGAGTGTGTTCAGTGGTTCCACAGACCCGACCCTGCCACAGGCGGGATTAGGGTATGATCATGATGATGATTTGAGTTAATTTTGGACCATTCCTCCTTAAAAACTACCAACAGTTGGGTTTTATTTTTGCTTTATTTTGGGTTGTGGTTTTATATGGTGGGGGCATTATCTTGTTGGATGCAGGAAATGACCCACACCCAAGATTTTCAGCACTCCAATGTAGATTTGATAAATCAAAATATCTATGTAAACAAGTTGGTTAATGATACCTTCAATAATTTGCAGAGTGTCCACATGACTACTCAGGGGCCATGGAAAGTAAACCAAGGTCTGGCCATTCAAAACATTGAGAATCATCACCAGATAGGGGTTTTGAGATCAATACGTGAATACTTATTAATAAGTGCTCCAATCTTGGCTGTAGATTGACATACAGATTACAATATTGCATGGTGTCTGACCTATTGCAGGACAGCAATAAGAAATCCAATGCATACACATGTGGTTTAAAAGGTGACTCAAATATAACCAAAAAATCTGGTCCCTGTGATGAATAACTAACTTTAAGAGGTGATAAAAATGGAGGTCCTACAAATTATTTAAAAGCAATTGAAAATGGAATTATGTTTTATTTAGATACATGTAACTATTATTTTCTACAAGTGTATGTGGACTTTTTGGCATAATTGTCATATTGGCCACTCTGCTGGATTACACTGCTATTGGTGACATACCATTCAGTGGTCCATACCTGTTCATTCCGGTTATTGACAAACTTTTAATGGGAGTAGGAGAATGGTCTCCCCATGCAACCAGAGGCCTACCAAGGGGGTGTGGACTGCACCAGGTGACACTATATGAGGGGAAGGGTTTATGAAACGAGGGTAGAAGAAGGGGTTACTTGAATAGTTCAGGATATGTATGGTGGTTCAATAGCCAGAGTAAGGACATCAGGCACACTGTGGGGAACACCATGGTTCAACACTAAGTCCATACCTGTTCATTCTGGTTATTGACAAGCTGCTAATGAGAGTAGGAGAATGGTCCCCCCAATCCGTGGTATTTGTTGATGATATTGAAAACGATATTAAAGCAATAGAAAAGGCAGGGCTAAAGATAAATATGAAGGAGGCAGAGTATTTAGCATTCAATTGGAAAGGACAGGAAGATAACAGTGATGTACTTTCTAGGTGCAACATGGTGAAAGAGGTGGAAGAGGTAAAGTACTTAGGATCAAGATTCCAAAGCATTGGGGAGATGGAAATATGAAGCCATGAATGAATGAATTCATGAAGGAATGAAACATGAAGCCATGAATGAATGAATTCATGAAGGTATGAAACATGAAGCCATGAATGAATGAATTCATGAAGGAATGAAACATGAAGCCATGAATTGAAATGGATTTTGTTTGTTTGTTTGTTTTTGTTTTAGGGCCCATCGACTACAATGGTCATTAGGGCCCAAAGAGACAATCATCATGGTAGGGGTGTAAATGGCCTTCCCACCATGATGGCAATAAATAAGGACAAAAGCCCACTAAAACTAATAAAAATAAAACAGGCAATAGCCAAATAAATATGATATATAAGTACAGACAAAATCCAAAACAGACATTAAAAATAACAGTGGCAAAAGCGAAAACAGACATAATAATAAAAGCAGCAAAAGCCAAAACAGAAATAACAATAAAAGCGGCAAAATCCTAAACAGACATAACAATAAAAGTGGCAAAAGCCAAAACAGACAAAACAATAAAAGTGGCAAAAGCCCAAACAGAGAAAACAATAAAAGCAGCAAAAGCCAATAAGGACACAACAGTAAAAGTGGCAAAAGCAAAAACCGACACAGAGATAAAAACGCAACAGCCAAAACCAACACAGACATAAAAAGGCAAAAGCCATAACAATACAAAAATGCAATAAATATAACAGATTTGGTGAAACAGGCCAGCCTCTTTCACAAATACATGCAAGCTCTCCACCCCCTGAGGGTTATCCCCAAGTGAGATGGAGAGCTCACGACTGACTGCCAAATGGTATCTCATTTCACGGTATCTCACAGTGACTAAAGATGTGTGCCACTGTGAGAGGTTCCCAACAGAAGTAACACCATGATTGGTCCTCACCCCGTAGAATGTAGGAGTGGGTAAGGAAGGTGTAACCGATCCGAAGCCGAGCAAGCACAACCTCCTCCCTCCGTGACTGGTGGCACAAGGACATCCAGTGCTCTGGGGTGTCCTTCAGTGTGGGAGTTTGTTGGTGATCTCTGCAAACCACTGGGACCACCACTGGTCATGGATGGCCCGCCGCACCATTGGGAGAGCATCGGAGGAGGGAATAGCAGTGTCAGGTGTATCTGGCAAGTGGGCTGCCTGACGGGCATGTGCATCTGCCTTCTCATAGCCCATGATGCCAACATGCCCCGGGACCCACATGAACAACACTGTCTTGCCCTGCTTACGAAATCACAAGCAGCAATCTGTGCACACCCTGGACGATGGCATGTCTGCCATATAGGGTGTGCAAGAGCTGAAGGGAGCATAAGGAGTCAGTCGCAATAACAAAGTGTCTGTCATTCAATAATAGGATGAGTTCCAGTGCCCTGTGCAGAGTTGTTAGCTCTGCAGTAAAGACACTGGTGATGCCTGGAAGGCCAACCCTATGAGCTGACCAGTTGTAAGGACTGACCAACCCACCGAGGAGACATCCTTGACCCATCCGTGTAAATAAAAACATGGCCTCGATAGGTCCAAGAGAGGCGTCCAAACTGTTGTTGGTACACTGACCTATCGGTACTGCTTTTGGGTAAGGCTGCAAGCAACAAATCTAAACTTGGCTCTGGCACTGTCCAAGGTGGCACAGAGGCCAGCTGTACAGGCTGCACCCTAGGCAGAGTCACACCCAGGCCGGTAAGACCGTCCATCCACCGCACACCGAATGGAGGGGGAACCCCCGGGCGACGGTCGAATGGCCGTCTCATAGCGTTACTAAAGATGGCCGGGTGTGTAGGGTGCTGTGACTGACCTTTCAGCAACAAAATATATGCAGCTGCAAGGTACTGCCGCCGCACTGTCAGTGGTGGTTCACCAGTCTCAGCATAAAGGCTGAGTACTGGACTTGTGCGGAATGCCCCAATGGACACCCGGATGCCAGCATGATGAACACTGTCCAGCATTCGGAGAGTAGATTAAGCGGCCAGGCTGTACACACCCACAGCCATAATCAGAACGTGATCAAACGAGTGATCTGTAGTGTTGAAGCATCACTGTTCGATCTGCCCCAAAACCAGTTCCCTGCAGTCACTGCGGAATATTCAGGGACGAAGGCACTTAGCCTTCAGCTCCTTCAAGTGCAGGGACCCATGTCAGACGGCTGTCAAAATGGAGACCGAGAAATCGGGCTGCCTCTACAACAGGAAGGAGGCGGCCATCCAAGGTAAGCAGAGGCTCAAGGTGAAGTCCTCGCTTATGACAGAAGTTTTGTCACGGAAGAATATATAGCCACGTGAAGTGGCAAACTCGTTGGCACTATTGAGTGCTAGTTGCAGCTGACGCTCAATACTGTGCATCGTGGCAGCCTGGTACCTAATAGAGAAGTCGTCCACAAAGAGAGACGACTTTCCCGGGGGGTGAACGGAGGATGGTAGGCCGTTCACTGCAACAGCAAAGAGCGTCACACTCACGACGCTCCCCTGTGGGACACCATTCTCCTGCAGGAAGGCCGAGGAGTAGGTGTTACCCACACGCACTCTGAAGGTCCGTTCGGACAAAAAGCTATGCAGGAAGAGGGGCAGAATTCCCCTGAGCCCCCACAGGTGCAAGGTCTCCAGTATACCACGGCGCCATGTGGTATCATATGCCTTCTCCACATCAAAGAAGACAGCCACTAAGTGCAGTCTGTGGAGAAAGGCCTCATGTACTGCAGTCTCCAGTGAGATCACATGATCCACTGTAGACCTGCCAGCACGGAAGCCACATTGGGCATTGGCAAGAAGGTGGTGCCGTTCCAGATACCACACCAGGCTTTTGTTGTTGTTTGTTGGAGTTTAAGGTCCCGTCAACTACGAGGTCATTAGAGACCCGTCCACTGTATAGTTCTAATGCATATACTGCACAGACACTACACTAATGCGACGATTATTGGGTATTAGCAGTACCCAGCTTTCCCGAGCGAACACCCATGTCAGTACTAACTGGGCTTGCGTTGCTTAACTTCAGTGATCAGACGAGAACTGGTGTGTCCAACGCAACTCGCCGCTCCCACCACCACACCAGGCGCCAATTAACCATTCGTTCCATGGTTTTGCAAAGACAGCTTGTCAATGAAATGGGTCGATAATTTGTTGGAAGACTACTATCCTTCCCAGATTTTTGGAGTGGGATTATAGTAGCCTCTCGCCAAACTGCAGGGATTTCATGCTTCTGCCAGATGTAATTGAATACCTCAAGGAAGTATCTAACGCCTTTCTCTGGTAGGTGTCGTAACATTTGATAGTCCAGGGGCAGTATCCCTGGCTCTTGCTAGAGCTGCCTGGAGCTCCCAAGGCGTAAATGGGTTGTTATACCCCTCAGCGACACCCCCAGCAAAATGAAGTCGGTTGCGTTCTGCAGCTAGTTTGGACTGCATAAATGCTGCCGTGTAGTGCTGGGAACTGGAGACGGCTGCAAACGTCCTTCCTAGTTCCTCAGCCCTTCACACGGCAGAAGGCAATGTCTCCCTCGTACAAGGAGACATTCCCATACAGCTTTTCCCAGACTTTCTTGGAGGGTGTGTGACGGGTACGTGAGGAGACGTACTGACTCCATGAGGAGCGTTTGGCCTCCGTGATCACCCATTGGGCATATGCCCGGCTCGGAGAGAGTTGATACAGTTGGCCTCGGTAGGACGAGATTGGAAGCAGTGAAGGGCTCGTCGGCGAGCCCGAATCACACTCTGACAATCCTCCATCCACCATGGCACCTGTGCTCGTGGTGGGTTACACGAGCTCTGGGGGATGGATGCCAATGCCGCCCCGACCACCACTTCTGTGAAGTGACTCACTAGGTCGTTAACCCCATCAAAATCACACAGTGGGCGAAAGTAGATATGGCGGGCGAACTCCTCCCAGTCCGCCCGACGCAGACACCACCGTGGTGGATGCTGGGGTATTGCCCCATCTCCACTGCTAATCTTGATGGGGAAGTGATCACTTCCACAAGGGTCTGACAAGACCTCCCACTGCAATCCTGGTGCCAACCCAGGAGAGCAGATGGAAAGGTCTATGCATGACAGGCCACCAGTGGCAGTCATCATATGTGGGGGGCACCTGTGTTGAGAACAATGAGGCCATTGTGTGACACCCATTGTTCCACAAGGCGCTCTTGGGGATTGCGACTGTCCGAGCCCGATTGGGGATTACGGGCATTAAAATCACCCATAATCAAGAAGGGTCTTAGAAGCTGGGCGCTGAGGGAGTCGAGGTCTGCCAAGGGATATCAATCCCATTTGGCATGTAGAGGGAACATAGAGTGGTGGGCACAGCCAGTTGCAATGAGGCCGCCCCTGCTTGCAGAGGCGTCTGCAGAGCCACTGGTGCATGCATGCACCCATTCCGGATAAGGATAGCCACCCCTCCCACAGGGTGGCTTCCTTGCTGCCGGGTGTCTGCATATCCAGTGTACCCCCGTAACGACATGGGGGCATCACTTCGACACAGGATCTCCTGGAGGGAGATGCAGACGGGGTTGTGCCTCGAGATCAGTTTGATGTCGTCCCTCTTGTGGGAAAACCCGAATGGATAGGCAGAGTCATACCCTGGCTGGTAAGACCATCCATCCACCGCACACCGAATGGAGGGGGAACCCCCGGGTGGTGGTCGAATGGCTGTCTCATAGTGTTACTAAAGATGGCTGGGTGTGTAGGGTGCCACGGCTGAAAGGTCAGGCGCAAAATGTATGCCATTGCCAAGTACTGCCACCGCACAGCCAGTGGTGGTTCACCAGCCTCAGCATAAAGGCTGAGTACTGGACTTGTGTGGAACACCCCAATGGATAACAAGATGCCAGCATGATGAACACTGTCCAGTATCTGGAGAGTAGACGGAGTGGCCAGGCCAAATACGTCACAAAAATATTCAAGACGAGTGATCTGCATAGTCAAAGCATCACCGTTCGATTTGCCCCAAAACCAGTTCCCTGCAGGCACTGCAGAATATTAAGGGAGCGAAGGCACTTAGCCTTCAGCTCCTTCTAGTGCTGGACCCATGTCAGATGGCTGTCAAATAAACACCAAGAAACTGGGCTGCCTATACAACTGGCAGGAGGCAGCCATCCAGGGTGAGCTGAGGCTCAGGGTGAAGCCCTTGCTTACGAGAGAATTGCATGACAGTAGTTTTGTTTGGGGAGAACTTATAGCAATGAGGGGTGGCAAAATCGTTGGCACTCTTTAGTGCCAGTTGCAGCTGATGCTCAATGCTGTGCAACGTGGCAGCCCGGTACCTGATAGAGAAGTTGCCCACGAATAGGTAGGACTGTACCAGGGGGTGAACGGAGGATGGTAGGCCGTTCACTGCAACAGCAATGAGCGTCACACTCAAGACGCTCCCCTGTGGGACACCATTCTCCTGCAGGAAGGCCAAGGAGTAGGTGTTACCAACATGCACACTGAAGGTCCAGTCAGACAAAAAACTATGGAGGAAGAGGGGCAGGTTACCACTGAGCCCCCACTGGTGCAAGGTCTCCAGTATACCATGGCGCCATGTGGTTTCATATGCCTTCTTCACATCAAAGAAGACAGCCAAGAGGTGCTGTCTGTGGAGAAAGGCCTCACGTACTGCTGTCACCAGTGAGATCAGATGATCCACTGGAGACCTGCCAGCACAGAAGCCACATTGGGCATTGGGAAGAAGGTTGTGCCGTTCTAGATACCACACCAGGCGCCAGTTCACCATGCATTCTATTGATTTGCAAAGACAGCTCGTCAATGAAATGGGTCTGTAATTTGTTGGAAGGCTACTATCCTTCCCAGGTTTTTGGAGTGCGATGATAGTAGCCTCCCACCAGCCTGCAGGGACTTCAAGGAGGTAACTAACGCCTTTCAATGGTAGGTGTCATAGCATTTGACAGTGGATGCTCTCTGGACCAGGGGCAGTGTCCCCACCTCTTGCTAGAGCTGCCTGCAGCTCCCAAGGGGTAAATGGGTTGTTATACGCCTCAGTGACACCCCCAGGAAAATTAAGTGGCTGTCCTTCTGCAGCTTGTTTAGTCTGCATAAATGCTGCCATGTAGTGCTGGGAACTGGAGATGGCTGAGACGAGAGCCACAGGATGGTAAATATCAGCCTTGGATCTTCCTCAGATTTTTGAAGACTTTCTTGAAGGGCATGTGATGGGTAAGTGAGGAGATGTACTGACTCAATGAGGAGCATTTGGCCTCCTTGATCACCAGTCTTGCATAAGCCCGGCTCGGAGATAGTCGATACGATTGGCATTGGTAGGACAAGATTGGAAGCTGCGAAGGGCTCGTCGGCGAGCCCGAATCGCACTCTGACAATCCTCCGTCCACCATGGCACCCATGCTCATCATGTGTTACCCTGACCACCACCTCTGTGAAGTGACTAACTAGGCCATTGACCCCATAAAAATCACAGTGGGTGAAAGTAGATACGGCAGGCAAACTCTTCCCAGTCCGCCTGATGAAAACACTACTGGGTGGGTGATGGGGTAATGCCCCATCTCCACTGCTAAACTCGATGGGGAAGTGATCACTTCCACAAGGGTCTGACAAGACCTCCCACCGCAAACTTGGTGCCAACCCAGGAGAGCAGATGGATAGGTCTATACACCTGTTAAGAACAATGAGGCCATTGTCCTGTGTTAAGAACAATGAGGCCATTGTGTAACCCCCACGGTTCCACAAGTTGCCCTCGGGGGTTGTGACTGTCCGAGCCCCATTGAGGATTAGGGGCATTATAATCACCCATAATCAGGAAGGGTCTGGGAAGCTTGGCACTGAGGGAGTCGAGGTCTGCCCATAGGATATCAATCCCAGGAGGCATGTAGAGGGAACATAGAGTGGTGGGCACATTCAGTTGCAATGAGAACGCCACTGCTTGCAGAGCCACTGGCACATGCATGCACCCATTCCGGATAAGGATAGCCACACCTCCCACAGGGTGGCTTCCTCGCTGCCGGGTGTCTAAATATGTAGTGCACCCCCGTATTGAAATGGGGGTATCACTCTGACACAGGATCTCCTGGAGGGAGATGCACACAGGGTGGCGCCTATAGATCAGAAGTTTGAGCTCGTCCCTCTTGTGGGAAAACCCTCGAAAGTTCCATTGTAGGAAATTCACCATCATGTGGACTTAGGTGGCTTGTTTCTATTCCTCCCTCTTCTCCGTCCCACTGCAGAAAAGGGAGGGACGCCTTCTATTGGTTCGTCCTCCTCCATCTCGAAGGTAGAATCCCCATCTTGCCCCAGTTTGGGCATGAAACCACCCCATGCTCTCTACCTTTGGCTGGACAGCTTGGGAGAACGAACCAAGGACACACGTCCCGTGGCAGTAGTGGGAGGTGTCCCTAGTTCCTTTCCAGCTGTCTCACCCACCACCCCTTCCGTGAAGAAGGCTGGCTGGGCTGAGACAGAGAGGGAGGCCTTCAAGGGAGATGCCTCTCTTTCATGAGAGGCATCAGGGGCCTCCAAAGAAGCTGGCACTGCCATTATTGGGGGGCCCATGCATGGGCCAGAGGCGGTGGTGGAGCCGGAAGAAGCAATGGAAATGGGGTCTGGGTCCGTCTGGCAGCCAATGCTTGCACACACCGGCACCCCATGGACCCCACGGGCCCGAGAGGGCGTTAAACGGATGAGAGGGGGAGCTGAGGTAGGGTGTCCGTCTGGGTACAGACAGAGGACACAGCAGCTGCCTTCACAGCACCTGCATAGGACACTCCACAACTGGAGGTCCCTGGCAAGGCTAGCAGCCCGCTGTGCATCCAGAAAACTGATACCCTTCTGGACATGCAGCTCCTGGATCGTGCGTTCCTGCAGCCAAGTGGGGCAATCCCGAGAAGAGGCAGGGTGGTTGCCTTTACAGTTTATGCAGAGAGGTGCAGTCTTACAAGACTCAGGGGAGTGGTCACGTTGTCCACAAGTGCCATACACGGCCTTGGCAGCACACGAATTCTGTCCATGGCCATATCGCTGGCACTTGAAGCACCGAAGTGGGCTTAGGATGAAGGCACAGACAGGCAAGCGGAGGTAGCCAGCCATGATGTACTCTGGCATCTTGGGCCTACTAAAGGTCAGCACCAAGGTGTCAGATGGGCGTGACTCTCCATCCCATGGGACCGAAGTGCGGCAGACAGCGACCACACCCTGGTCCCTAAGCTCCTCTGCTTTTTGCTCCTCTGACTCCCTGAATAGATCGGGGCACCACACCACACCTCTGCTGGTGTTTAAGGTGGGATGGGACTCGACCACAATGGGGATATCACCGAGCCTCCGCAGTTTCAGTAGTGCCTCTATCTGGTGAGGGGCAGATGCCTCGACCAACAAGGTGCCATTGCGGCAGTTTCTTGACCGAAGTCACATCACCGGCAATGCCCTTGATGGCTTTGGCGATAAGGAAGGGCAACGCCTTCCCCAAGGCTGCACCATCCTCCCCGGAGATGGAAATAAACCGGGGAGGGTAGGAAGAAGGTGTGGATGTTGGTTATACTGCGTCTAAGACCTTAGATGCAGGAACATGCTTCGCATTGGCGGCGGAGCCCTGCACCTTAAGGCTAAGAGGTCGTTCCCTCTTGTTAAGGGCAGGTGCCGATGCCATAGACGCCACAGGTGCGTTCCCTGATCCAGTTGGCTTTCTGGGGGAATGCAGCCTCTTTTTTGGAGCAGAACATGTCTCTATCAGTTGAATGGCACGATAAAGAAGGACACGAACAACAACAATGATGGTATCGTCCTTTCCAGAACACGTCATAGGCAAAGACCACAGTGGTTTTGTCCTATCTGGGGCAAGAAAAAGTCACCCCTTTTGTCGCCTCTTATGACATGCAGGTATGCAGTGTGCCTATTCTACCCTGGGCACACACAGGTAGAAATAAATTAGTCCAAGACGTGTAATATCTCTGCAATAAGTGCAGCAGGCCTTGGAACAAGTATTTTGACAAAGTTATACCGACCGAAGCGCCATATTTCATCTGCTACGAATGACGAAATAATTCTGATTGTCAAGATACATGATTACCCAACCAGGTACCTTTACAATGATCTCTACTTCAATGACCGACAACAGGCCTCGGAACATCTATTTTTAATACTTTCCTTCATGGAAGCATGAAGAATCGTCTGCTACACACTTCATAATCCATCGGACCCTTATAGGACAAAATTACCAAAATATAGATTGCAATTAATTTATGCTGCCATTAATTTATAAGGAAATTATGGTGCCGGAAATTATTGCACAGATTCAGGAAATTATTGCTCCAATAGCAGCAACGTTCATCACACCATAACGTCATGACTTCCAGCATAACCATCACTGCGTAGCCATGCCCAGCATAAAAGCTGGCTGCTGGGCCACCCTTTTAACAATTATGCCAATCTTTTTTTTTTGCACACGCATGTCAGTTTGGTGTGTGGGGGCCTTTAGGTGCCTGTGGTAGACGTCATAATTTTGCCGTGTGCTCGAGCACTATTCTTGTCAGTGTCACGTGCCATGGAACTAGGCACAAGTTGCACAACTCAAAGTTGCACCAAGTACGAGTAGCTTTAGGCCAGGCGCACACTACAACAAAACTGTTTCACGACAGTTTCACGACAGTTCAATGGGTAGCCACACACTGAAACAAGGCATCTAGCAGACAAAACTCATTGACAACCACAGAACACATAAGACTGTTGTGAGACAGTAGAGAGCTTGAGTGATCCGTTATAGAACAACGTGTGTTACACAACATAAAAACACAGTAAAATGTTATCTTGTAGTTACTAGCTGAAATAAAAAGAAAAATGAAGGACCAAAACATTGCAAATTTGGAAAATTAGAAACGTTTATTTCTATTAAATTACAATAAGAAATTCAAATGAAAATCAAAATTTAAATAAAACCACCCACCTTCTCCTTGTACCTTGGTTGAACGCTTGAAATTTGATATCCCTGGAAAGAATCACAGGAATGGCTGAAAAACTTTTAACCCCTTTTAAATTTGACCCTAAAAATAATAAATCATGTAACTTGACAAGATTCTATTCGAAGAAATGAGTAATAAAACAAAGTGCAATTATTTGCACAAGTACTTCAAAAACTCCTAACACTTACAAAAAAGAAAATCCCTTCTCAATGACTTACCTTTCCCTGTCTTTAAAAACTCACACCACCTACAAAAATATATGAAATTAATTAAGTAATTGCCTTACTAAAAAATCCCAAGTCCCTTAGTCCCTAAAAAGATCCCCAAGACCCTAAAAAAAGATCTCACAGATAACAACATGAACATGCACAGACAATTCATTTTTTTCATAAAGTAATAAAAATTTTATGGGAATAAAAACAAATCTGGGATTGGATAAACCCAAGAAAGGAAGGTCAAAAAAGAGTATAAAACGAAAGAAATGAAAAGAGAAATCAGCATTCCAGCAATCAAGAAGAAAGACAGACCGCTGGTCAAAAAGAACTTTCAACCGATGGACAAAATAAAAAACATCAAAGAAATTCTTATGCAGTGCAGTGAAGTGACTAACAAAGGGAAATAATTTGTGCAATGCCAACAAAAGAAAAAGAACAGCAAAACAATAAGAAACAACAAAAGAAAAACTTTTACTCACCCAGTGAATGCTTCAAGGTCAGCCATCTTGACAACGCCATTACAAGAAGGCAACGCTATCTACTACCACTCAACAGTGTTATGCCTGGTTCCGTATACCCACACACTAACGCTATTACCGTTGAATCAGATGACACAGCACAAATAATGGTTACATCATACTGCTACTTGGGGTGCTGCAGAGCAGCTATGCATGACAGCATGTGTGCATAGTGTCCTGCACGACATGCTACATTCTGATTGGCTTGTGGTTGAGCTGTCTGATTGAAAAATGGCAGAGGATAATGTATGACATGACGGTGGCGTGCGGTGACTCCAAATAAAGTGCTGCACTTAAAGAATTGCGCTGGTGGTCCTTCGTAATGCACTAGCACGAAATGTCATCAAAATGTCATCAGTGGTGACGTGATTAGCATTGAAGTGTGGTGATACGGAACTAGGCATTACAAAGTAATGGTAGGAAACAACCATTTATTCCTTATTACCATTAACGAAAGTCCCTAAGTTGGGAAAAATAACAGGAAAAGCATTGAGAGAAATTAAATGGAGGAAAAGGAGTGAATATTATGAGAAGAAATATTCTTTTAAAGAATTTTAAGAATAAAAACTCCACTTGAAAATATTATTGTTTAATTACAGTTCAATGGAAAAAGAAAAACGAAATTGATTAAACTCACTCTACAAAATAGAATTGATTCTTATTAGTTTTATACCGATATTATAATTGTATCATTTTTATTAGCTTAATAGTATTCAATATAATTGAATTATTATATTTGATTGTAGAATGCTTTATGTTTTAATTAACTGGATCCAGATTAGATAATATTATGTTTATTTGAATTATTATTATGTTTTTACTTTTGCACTTGAATTACATCGAATGTTATAATTAGAATGTTATAATCACTTATTTAATCTGCAAAATAAAGCAATAATCTGTATTTACCCTTAAAGATTGTGGGTTGGAACATTTTTAGATTTGGGATACTGTTATCCTCTACTATAACCGAGTACAACCTCACGACAAACCTTAAAAACACTAAAGTTATATTCTGGTATTCAAATTACCTTTGGAAGTTAAACTATACTAACCAGAAGATAACAAGAACGTATGGTTCAGTGAAAAACACAGAACCTGGTGCCTGGATTCCTTTCGAAGTAATTTTAGTTATTTTGAATGGGTCCGCCATTTTATCATAACGTTCGTTTAAACGTACAGTAGGCAAAAAAAAGTATTTCAGCACTCTAAAATTTCTTGTTTTCAGTTTATGTAATGCAAATAAATCTTTCAAATAATATTTATAATAATTATAACATGTTGTATTTTATGTAAATACAAAAAAAATTTTTGTAAAAAGAAACAATAATATTTAATAAAACAAATATGAAATTTTCACTGCAAAAAGTATTTGAGCACTAATACAGGTTATTGCTTTGGAAATTCTTTTCAATTATTTTATAGCATAACTAATATTTTGTATGAAGCCCCTTAGCTTTTATAATAGCTGACAAACGTCTTGGCATTGATTCCACAAGTGTTTTTGTTACAGTTGGGCCAAACTTATTCCATTCTTCTTGTATTGCTGTTTTAAGAGATTCTTTGCCAGTAATGTTTCATATTCTAATGTTTAAGTCCAAAAGATGCCACAGATGTTCAATAACGTTAAGGTCTGGGGACTGAGGGGGTGTTTTTAATTGCTGATGAACATTATACAGGAGCCACAATTTTGTAATATGTGCAGTATGTTTGGGGTCATTATCCTGTTGAAAGATGAAGGTATCTTCTAACCCCAATCTTCCTGCACGTTCGCATGTTCGACGAATGTGTGAACACTTCATTGTGGTTCGCCTTGCCATTCATGGCGCTCGTGTTGGAAGCCGTTTTTTTGACACGAGTCAAAGGGCGCGAGTGACCTGAGGCGATTTGAGAATCACCAGCTGTCGAAACAATACGAATCAAAACTGCGCTAGCGACGAGGTGATTGGAGAATGATCATCTGATGAGACGTTGGGCGAATGTGTGAACAGTCATTCGTCATGCAAAGTATGAATGCGAACATTTCGACGAAAGTCTCGCCTCGTCGTATTCGCGAATGTGTAAATGCGGTATGACACAAGTCAAAGGGCGCGAGTGACCTGAGGTGATTTGAGAATGACTATCTATCGAGACAATAGGGATCTTGCAGGTACACGCGACGTGGGCGTTTCCAAGACGAAAGACGAGAAGTGAGCAACCTTCTCGTCCGTCTTTCTCGTCTCGTCCCATCCATGGACGGCAAAATCTAAAATACACGTCCTTGTTTCTCGTGACGAGTTGGCCTGGCTGCTATTGGTCAAACGCTTGCGCATGCGCAAATCACTCTTAAGCTAGCTATCTGGCATCCATTTTTTTTTTACACGAACAACGGAGAGATAAAAACACCAAGAAATGAAAAATAAAAGTGATGATCCCCAACACCTGTTAGTGCAGATATAATATATGTTATATTCAATGCTTTATACAATGCAATAATTATATGGAACATTATTTTAAGGAGATTTTAACCCATTTTACTGAAAGCTTAAACCATATAGCCAAAATATGTTTTGTCTGGCAGTCACTAGATGGCACACAATTATCTGAAACGGATAACTGCATGTTGCGAAACACAAGCCGAGACGAAACATAAGAGGACGAATTTAAGACCTGAAATTCGTCTCTCGTCACGTCCGTCCCTTCTACATGCAAGATCCCTAATACGAGTCAAAGGGCGCTAGCGACGAGGTGATTGGAGAATGACCATCTGATGAGACATTCGGCGAATGTGTGAACAGCCATTCTTCATCCAAAGTATGAATACGAACATTTCGACCAAAGTCTCGCCTCGCCTCGTCATTTGTATTCGCGAATGTATAAATGCGGTATAACCAAGGAGTCTATAAGGAGTACCAGCTCCGCCCCTTTCCCATTGACTTTTGTGTCATAGTTTTATACGGTGGCGCCCCAAGTGGATGGTTTGCTACAATACAGATGCTACATGTATTTCAAGCATCTTAAACATGCAATTATGCACTTTCTTTGATTGTTCTTAATAAATAATGTCAACTGCTTGCTGCTAATCTGAACATATAAATAAATTGCTTAGTTTCACATGTTTTTAATGGAAAAAATAATTTCTTTATATATATGCTTACTACAAGACATTAAGACAGCAATGGAAAGAGGGGGTCTTAAGGTGAACATGTAGAAGACTGAGCACCTAGCTTTGAATTTTAGTGGCCAGGGGCAAGGAGGTGAGATTCGTTGTGGGGGAAAGGGAATTCCATTGGTGCAAGAGTGTCTTTATATATGATCAGTTTTCCAGAGCAATGCAGAAATAGATTCGGATGTGACCCATAGGATTAATGCAGGATAGCTGAAGTGGAGACAGGCAAGTGGGGTCCTGTACGACCACTGGGTCCCAATAAAGTCGGGCATTTAATGAGGGCATTTGATGAGGGGCATATTAGGTCCATTGTGGGACTTGGGGGCATTGGTAATTGGGGGCACCAGAGATAGAGGAAGGCCAAAACGGACGTGGGAGCTGGTGGTGGAAAGGGACACGGAAGTGTGCGGGGTGGAGGGGGACTTGGTGGGGTATAGGTGGTAGTGGAGGATTAGAACCTGCAGATGTGACCCTGCCTCAGGCGGGAGAAGGGTGAGATGATGATATGAAGTGTTGGAGTGGATTTCATGGAGTTTGAGCAATTTACAGCAGCACACACTACTACTACTCCTTTGCTCCATCCGGGTGATATATATTTCCGAAATGTTTCCGTTAGAGGTAGCTTGGGGGTGGGAGACATCGCGGAAAAGATTAGGGATAAGCCGTTGAGATGGTAGGATGGATGGATAGATGGTAGGATGGTAGATGAGGATAAAGGAGGAGGAACGTATTAGGTCCATTATGTGTCTCCATGTGATTGGGGGCACCTGGGGTAGGGGATGACCAAAACGGACGTGGGAGCAAGTGGTGCAGAGGGGCATGGAGATGTGCAGGATGGAGAGGGACTTGGTGGGGGATAGGCGAGAGTGGAGGATAAGAACGCGCAGACCCGATCCCACCAAAGGCGGGAGGAGGGTGAGATGATGATGAAGGTGATATATATACACCTGGCACTTGATAACTACTTTTAAATCATTCTAATTATTATTTATATAGTTGTAAATATGCAAGCTAATACATGTAAAGAAGTAGTTTCAACAAACCATCTACTAGGTGGCGCTCTTTCGGTATGAGGACACGAAAAGGGCGGAGCTGTCACTCCTTGTATTAGACTCCTTGGTATAACATGCGTTGTTTGAAAACGGATCACTCAAGCTCTCTAGTTTTGTCGTAGTGTGCGCCTGGCCTTAGTCTCTCCACCTACAAATGGGCCCTATAAAGGTGCTTGCAGTGTATTGAATTAGAATTTGTTAGCGCTTGGACGGGGACGGTGGCGGCTACAACCTGAAGATCCCCACCCTGCGAAAGGTGGGATAATGATGATGTTGGGTGCAGTGACTACCTAGCAGACGACAGCTATCACAATAGTCATTACTGCCAATAAGAGTAAACACTCGACTGGTGGCGCAAATTGCCACCTACTTGTGGAGACAGAGGGCGCCCGGTCAACAATCACGTGATCAACCGTGGCTCACCATGTCGGGTGAGACGTTACATATTTAAGTGATAAAGGTAGTGAACGGATAACCGAATCGAACTGTTGAATTTGTTCGTTTTTCTCAGCTGTGTTGTGTAAGTACATATGATATGACTTAAGGAGGTTATTAAGCAAATGATCAGAAGGGATAATTTACAGAAGCATCGTCAGCGACCCATCATTGCCGATAATCGTCCATTGATCGGATCCTGGCAGCCTTCTAGAACTTCGAATAACTGAAGACCTGCATTTGGTAATTCAAAAGGTTTGACCGTGTAACAATCAGGTTTTGCAACAGTTTATGTAATGTTTGAAGTATTTTTTAGTAATAATGCACTCTCTTTTATGATAGCCGATCATATCGCCTTGTGCGTGTGATCAACAATGGCGGAGTTCACCAAATTGGTGTACTTGAGTGTCATGGGAGTGTGCCTTCTTCTAACAGCTAAGGATTTATTTTCTGGCAGTGATCCTGGTGGAACAGCGAAAGAAATTCCTCAAATGAAAGTCGTTCCATATGCTGGACCAACGCTCCAGTTCTTATTCTGGTAATTATTACTTTTCTTAAGTATATCCACACATAAAGTGGCAAGTCACTTATCCCAACGCAGTGATTTCTGTTTCTTTGAACTCTGTTTACGCTAAGTTCGATGTAGGATTGCAGCATAAATCATCATCATCATAATCCCCTTATCCCGCCTGCGGCAGGCGCAGGTCAAGGTGTTCTAGCCCTCCACATACGCCTATCTCCCACCAGGTCCCCGTCCACCCCACACACTACCTTTATCCGTACGGATAACCTGCTTCTACGTCTAATTCGGTCTCCCCCAACGCTGGGTGCTTCCGACAACCTGCATTCCTGAAATGGACGTAACGAGCTCCTCCTCTCTTCTCATTACGTGTCTATAACACCTCAACCAATTCTCCCTCATTTTTTCGGCGGGAGCGGCGAATTGCGTTGGACACACCAGTTCTCGTCTGATCACTGAAGTTAAGCAGCGCAACCCCAGCTAGTACTGACATGGGTGGCCGCTTGGGAACACTGGGAACTGCTAATACCCAAAAAGCGTCGCATTTGTGTAGTGTCTGTGCAGTCTCTGCATTTCAACTACGCTGTGGACAGGGCTCTAAGGACCTTGTAGTTGAAGGGCCCGAAAACAACAGCAAACTAACAAACTCATTTTTTCGGCGATGTCCACCACCTTCAGGCTACTTCTACTATAGTCATTCCTAATTCTATCAGAGTTTGCAATCCCACTCATGTACTGCGGTATTCGCATCTCGTCTACTTGTATACTATTGGCTTGGCTCTTCCTCACTGTGCAACACTTGATTCGTATAGCATAGCTGGCCTAACCACTGCCCTGTAAAACTTCATTTCAACCCTCCTGTCACACAGGACTCCGTTTGCCTGTCTCCACTTCAAATATGCAGGATAAACAGAAACATAAAATTTTAATTTCAATGTTAGACAATCGGTACGATTTGTTTATGAGGAAGGTGTACATATGTGAGGAATAGTGGAACGTAGACTGTCGAACTAAATTCCTTTCTTAAGGCTGTTCAAATCCTGATTTTTCGAGAACTGAAACCAGTTTCACGTAGGAATTCATTTCTCAGCCACAGTTGATTGTGTTCATCATTCTCTACAATACATCCTTCTTAAGAGTTTGTAGAAGATAAATGAAAATGCACTGTTTGATGCCAAAAGTATAAACATATACATCTGTATGCAGCAGGGGCAGATCCAATGGGTGCAATTATTAAGCTTTGCAACTGATGAGGTATTTTTGAATTGCTATCCCCATTTCTATACTTCCAGCTGTATCTGCAGTTGGCTAAATCACTGCAGATGGGGCATTGTCTAAGGGGCAGTTTAGGACCTATTGTAATTGCTAGCTGAAATTATATTAAGGGATTTGGAATATATAAAAATATTTGGGCGCACTTTTTTGAGGTATTCCTCCCTGATCCGCCTCTGGTATTCAGGAAAAAATTATATAAGTTAAAGGTGGTGAGGAAATGTTTGAAAGGATGAACGTTCTCGCAGTTTTTGTGTGGTAATTTTACATAGTTTGTGCAAATTTTCGTTGTATATGCTTAATAACATTCGCGAAGACTATCCTGACAAGATAAGCCACCTCCAAATTTTAAAACTTCATTTCGGTTAGCCAGGAATCCCCCACAGCAAGCAACGGCAATATTCCTGAGGATCCCAGACGCCTCGCTGGGATGCTCCAAACAGAGCATGTTCAGAAAGCATAGGGGCAAATCTTAAATTAGGAACGTGGAATGTATGGCAGTGTGTGGGGTGGATGGGGACCTGGTGGGAGATAGACAGGGGTGGAGACTAGAACCCGCAAACCCGACCCTGCTGCAGGCGGGATAAGGGTATGATGATGATTTCGATATTGTTCACCAACGATTCTACTAATTGAACGAAAAGAACAGTTTTGACAATGGGCCATCATTTTAAATTGAATGTGCGATTGATATGTTCCACAAAAATTAGTTAGTTAATATTCAACATCACACCTACTGAAAGGATCTTTCTGAAAACTATTTTGCCATAGCAAAGATGCAACGGCTTTAGACAACAAATGTCAGAAGAAACGAAAGGAAATTGCATTCTAATAAAAGTTAATGCTGGAATTGCAACAGGCATCAACCAAATTTTCTAAAGGATGATCTGCCATAAAATTTGAGCAAAAAGTCGATATTTAATTCGTCTGCATCGTCTCAAGCAAAGCCTGGCTGGGGTGATCCCAGTAAGAAGATAATCAGTTTAACTACAGACCTGACCCTGCTACAGGCGGAAAAAGCGAATGATGATGATGGTATAAGGTGGTGAGGAAGGGGCAATGGAGATGTTATTGTTTGGAATTTTGTCCCCTACGTGAAACGTTTTAAATGCTTCTCAGTAAAACATGGTATAGTCATTGATGAGGATTGAGATGAATGATTAATGATGTCATTGTTTTTCCGCAGCCGGTTGCTGACCAAGGCTGCAACCCCTATGCTTATTTATCGTCGGTTCCACCGACGTCAGGGGACAAGCTCCTACGCCTGGAAATTGTGCCTCATCTACCCGTTGCTTAGTAGAGGGGGTTCTTTTACATGCAAATGGTTCTTTTACATTGTAGTGTGGCTGAGTTGTGTTGGACACACCAGTTCTCTTTGGATCCCTGAAGTTAAGCAATGCAAACCCAAGTTAGTACCAACATGGGTGGTTGGTGGGGAACGCTGGATGCTGCAGATTTCCCCTTCCTAAATCTCCTACACCTACCTCCTCACCTGCAAGCAAGCAGCTTTCTTGCACCATGCACCCTACAGAACCTTGAGTTTACAAAAAAAAAGAAGGCACACTCGGGGCCTCTCTCGCTTGAAAGAAGCCAACCCACTTTTTTGTTTGTTTCATTGGTGTTTTGGGCCCTTCTACTACAAGGTCATTAGAGCCCGTCCACTGTATAGTTCTAGTACCAAGACTGCACAGACGCTACACCAGTGAGACGATAATTGGGTGTTGGCAGTACCCAGCTTTCCCAAGTGGCCACCCATGTTAGTACTAGCTGGGTTTGCGTTGCTTAACTTCAGTGGTCACAGGAGAACTGGAGTGTCCAACGCAGTAAGTCGCTCATAAGTCAACCCACTTTGGTCCAGTATTTGATTAATTTCATGGGTTGGGGAGTAAGCCAAGCAGCCATAACACGTCAAACCCTTAGGCAAAGGTTACATTGCATCCGAATTGGTACGAAATAATGGTCGTATGAATTCGTACGAATCTGTTCATATGAAATTTGTATGAATCAAGTGGATACACTACTTGCGAACATGTGCATTGAGTGGATGCACTCCTGTAGAAGAAGAGCAATGGATCCAGTTGAAGTATAGATTATTTGTTTCATAGCTTAAAAAGTCGCAGTCGGTGGGTTGCACCCTTTTTCCAGTAAAGAATCAAAAATGGGGAATTTGGAAGATCATCTGAGGAGCTTAGAAGAAGTGATGTGAAGTTCTTTGAATATGTCCAAATGAGGTGCACTACATTTGACTACATTTTAAATGCCATCAAAGAAAAAACTGAGAAGCATTCAAACTTTAGGACATGCATTTCTCCACAAGAAAAGTTAATTCCACAACTTGTTATTTAAATCACGATTGTGATATAGTCTAGATTTTTGGTCCCATAGAGATCTTCTATCCTCAACCAGTGAGATAAGGTTTTCACAGTCCATAATTGTGTATTAATATTAAAACTACTTGTAATACTAAGGAAAATAATATAACTCTATAGTATATAACTGTAATATTGTATATCTGAAAAGTATATCTCTATTCTTAAATACTTGACAATAGAGGAACTTTCAATTCAGCAGCTAAAAATAGTGGTATTCGTACGAAAATTGACAAAAAAACAAATACACTTGAACGCATGCACCTAAATGACGAATTCGTGAACATTCGTACGAAGTCCACTGAAGAAATCTAACCATGCCCATTGGCATGTATGAACTTATTCCCCTTGGGTTGGTTCGTGTGAAGTCGTAAACATTCTTACGACCATTTATTTGCACCAACTCTGATGCAATGTATCCTTACCCTTAGGAGGCTGCTTGTGGGAAATGAGGTGGTAGGTGTAGAGGATATAGATAAGGGGAAATTTGCAGTACCCAACGTTTTTTACCAACCACCCATGTCGGTACTAACGTGGGCTTGCACTGCTTAACTTCAGTGATCTCATGAGAACTGGTGTGTCCAACGCAACTTGGGCAGTACTGAAAGTAGAACTGGTGATGCAGTTACCAAGCATGCTAACCACTACGCCACTGAGGCAGGTCTAAGTTATAAAAGAAGTAAAACAGGAAAAATTAAGAAGTCAAATTAAGGTAGTGAAGGTAGTGAACCCAAGGCAAGTTTAGTACTTGTTTCTTGTTTGAAAACATTCCACTCTACAAGAATGCTATTTTTATGAAGAATATTGTTAAATCTTAAACATTGGAATTAAATGGTCGTACGTATGGAGATGTATGATGGAATATCGTCAAATTGTTTCTTGGCTGTTTTACAACTTGAACATAGTTGGGTGAACGCTAGTGGTTGAAAGTACCACAGCTTCCGGTTACCATACTACTTATACCTTCATCACTGACCAACAATCTAAATCATGTTTTTTTTTATATTTTAGTTATTCCTGAGGATATCGCAAAGTATTCGATCAATTTAACATTATAATTAAAGAAAAATATCCCGATTTAATTATCAGTGGCGACAATTACCCACCTCCTCCTTATCGCCTGTATCTTGCTCAGTTTTTTGGTATTGGAAAAATCATTTTGATTGTAATGATCATCAGTGGATTCAACCCCTTTTCTTATTTCGGCTCTGGAACACCAAGATTTTACAGTTGGTTTCTTGAAAATAAGGTAAACATTGCCATGTAACTAGTTTCGTTCAGCTGAAATTCGAGGGCACCACATAACTAATAATTATTTCTGATTGATGTTGAAGCTTTACGCTTGCATGATGATATTTTTTCTCAGCAATGCATTGGAAGGACAGTTCATATCTACTGGAGCCTTTGAGATCTCGTTTAATGGTAATGTCTTAAATTAAAACATTAATGTTGACCAAAAATGTCAACCATTGGCATATCTTTGGATCAGATAGCTCACTAAATTTCCTATTTTGTTGGTGTACAGGTGTTCCTGTGTGGTCGAAATTGGAGTCTGGTCGTATTCCCTCGCCAGCCGAACTATTTCAAATAATAGACAGTCATCTACATTTCAGCACCTTTCCTTCGTCATAGCCACTGGAATTTTAAAATGGTAATAACGGTTGTATTTATATATACTTTAAAATCTCACCTAGACTCCACAGACTATATGTGAAACAGGTTCATTTAGTGTGGACTATAAATGAAACCATGATTCTCATTGAAAACTGCTCCTCATATTCTAAACAATTTATTACACTGTACAACATGACTTTACACAGTACGTTCTTATTTTTATAATAACGGCACTTTGCCTGGCGCCCAGGGCAATTTGACTCCATTGCTCCTACAAGTTATGCCACCGACTACAGTAGGAATTTTAAAGTGTGGACTATATATGAAACGTACCCACGCTAATGCGGACTCAACGTGAGATTTTATGGTATACTTTCTGCAAAGCAGACTTAAGAAGAGGAAGCAATTCATTGCCTTCTACTGGCTATTTTTGATCTATCTTCTCCTATAAATGTCTTTACCATATTCTTTATGTACAACAGTTCCATTATATAGCATGACGCTCCATAAGAGCAGGTTCTAGGATTAATATTGAATCGAGGTGGGTTGATGTACCATACTCATAGATCCAACCATGCATGGGCGGGACGAGTGTGTGATTACTCCCTAGACCGTTTTTCTTAATATGTGGTACGTGGATCCCTAGGGGTACCCAAGGTACTTGCAGGAATTCCGTGATTGCTTTGCATTTGATAAATTTAGACATAGCTTCGTTATGTTCTCTGCTTCAAAGTCTGAATTAGGGATCCATTATCAGTTAAGGTGTCAGAAGAATTGAGAACTTGAGCAGCATTGGAAAACATGTTTACAGAAATATCACTGCCCTAGATTGGTGGACTTTAAATTGTGTTTAGTAGAATCCTGGTGTTCCTTTCTAACTATTCAGAGCTGCTGGAGATTACAGGGATAATCAAAAAAGATTTGAAAAGCTGAATATTGGAAAACTGTCAACCTCATGCTGCAATTCATTTCCATGCCTATTTATCGTCAGCCTTGCCATTCGTTTGGGTACTCCATCAACGCTAGGTAGTTAGCCCCCTGTACCAGGAAATTTTGCTGTTCTACTCATTGCATACTAGAAAGGGTTCTTGACATGCAGTGACATTGTACAAACCACATGGAGGCACGGCTTTACTTCCTATTCTGTGGAAGGGGCTCTGGAAGTCTCTTTCACTCGAAAGAAGCCAAACCATTTCGATTCTGTATCAAATTTGAAATAACTATGCCACTGAAGTGGGACTGTTCGTGTATAATGCCTATACAAATTAATTTTAAGGAGTTGCTCAGTAGTCGGGTTTCTCTGACCCGCCGCGGTGGCATAGTGGTTAGCACGCTTGGCAACTATGCCAGTAGTTCTAGGTTCGATACTGGGCCGTGGTGGGTCGGCTTCTTTCGGGCGAGAGAGAAGCCGCGAGTGTGCCTTCTTTCGGATGAGAAGTAAAACCGAGGTCCAGTGTGGGTGTACGATGACACTTGCACGTAAAAGAACCCTCTCTACTATGCAACGGGTAGATGAGGCAAAAATTTCTAGGTGTAGGAGCTTCCCCCCCTGGCGTCGGTAGCATTCCCCAACGAACACTAGACCGACGATAAATAAGCGTAGGGGTGCAGCTTTGGCCGACAACCGGCTGCAGAAAAAAACTATGACCAATATATCACCCTGTGTCCATTCAGAGGGACAAATGGGTACCCGACCCTGCCATAGACGGGAAAAGGGTTAGGAGTTGCTTGCTCGCTCAGTAGTCGGGTTCTTCATTCACAGAACGCTAACATTCCTGAGCGACTGATACTTATAATACTTTTTTTTCAGAGGCAGATGTCCAAAATGATATTCAGAACTTTTATGAAGGTTTTCACTGAAAGCACTACTGCAAGTGATTACTGGATGCATTTTAATCTGAATCCTTTTGGATTACACCTAAAGAAGATTTGTTAATATTTGATTAATATACTTTATAGACTTGTAAGGCTAAAATTCTTTCAATGTTATGTAAAATAAACCACTTAAGGTGGCACAAAACATTCCTCCAAACATTGATTTAATAATTTGTGTTTGTGGAAGTTCTGGCATAGGCCAAGCAACAGTAACAGGACGAACCTAACTGAGGTTGCTTGTGGATAATAGCGGAAAAGGTAAAGGGAGGGGTATGGGCCATGGGATGCATAGAATAAAGTAGTGAAGTGTGTCCACAACGTCAAATATAATTTGCACTGAAGTTAGATGTATTCCAAAACACTCAACTTGCATCCACAATGTACTTGGTGGCACAGCAATTAACTACCCATGACTTTGCTCAGTCATAACTCGGGTCTGCCTTCGAGATTTGTGATGAGTAGCACACGAATCGAAAGATTGGTTCATTGGCTACACATTTCTCATTGGAACCATTTAGATTTGACGAGTCATTGTTGAGCTGTAGAGCAAAATGTTTAGTCGGATCAAATTGATCTATGGGCATTCCATACATCCCTATGGAGCCAATTTTTTGAGACTTGACAATGGGAAATGTTTTGTCAGATAAAATACATGATTTTGCTCTTGAATAAATCCTCATTTTTATTTTGTTGAAATCATTTCAACATGAAATGATTCACAATTTCATCTAAGGTGAAAAAGTGCTGTACTACGTTGCATTGGACACACCAGTTCTTGTCTGGTCACTGCAGTTAAGCAATGCAGCCCACGTTAGTACTGACAAGGGTTGTTGGTTGAACATTAGAGAGCTTGAGTTCCATGTTTCCAAGCTACATAGGGTATGAGTTGCAGACGAGACCACATCTAAACATGTGCATCTCTACACGTAATGTGTGAAATACCTATGAACATATGTCTGTTCTTCCTTACATGAGCTGTGTAAGTAAAACTTGTAGAATGACAGCAAACATTCTGTGCATATGAGTTTATATGTAGCAAAAAACGAAGCAATTCATAACTATTTTCCTGTCTATGGCAGTATCGGGCATCCTCTTTGTCCCTGTGCCACATGTGATCAGGTTAAAAATGGCAAGTCACGAAGTAAAATTGGCAAGTAAAACAGATAGATTTGCTTCCAATATTTGGGCAACTAACCCCTTCCCACAATCCCTCACTGCAAAATTTCTGCTTCTGATTGTGTTATGTGGAAGTTTCACACTTCATACTATGTGTAAACTGCCCTACTATCGATTCTGCATTTTGTGGATTGCCCTGTAGCTACAAGCTTAAAAGAGCAAAAATTTAATAAATGAAAAAAGTATCTCACTTATCTTAATTGACCTCATTTATGAATATCGTAAAACAGATAATTAATTTCCTTTAATTAACCTTTAATTTCTTTAATTTTTTGATTTCGATAAAACCCTTTCCTGATCTGCTAGATATTTTGAGCATGAAATCCTTTTTTAAACATTATACACTATTGGTCCAGCCCCTGATTTCAATCTATCACTCCACTTTAATGGATGAAAGGGAAAGGATGGAAAATGGGAGAAAGTGGCCCAGGCATGCCAAAAAGGAGTATATAAAGGTATGAAACAACTCTTGAAAAAGTCGTTGTTGTTGTCTCCCAATGTGGGAGAAAGAGAGAGAAAGACATGCTGGGAGAATAAGACCCTTGCTCAGAGTCTGAGAACTCTGATTTTGGGAGATGAACATCATGAAATCATTGACTATGAATATAAACTACTGGTGAAAGAGTGGGAATTTTGAGACTTGTGAAACAAAAGTTGAATAACTGAAATAATTGTGAGACTTGTGAAACAAAAAATGGAATAACTGAATTAAATAAGAAATGTGTGAAATAGAGGTTGAAAAAATTGTAAGATTTCTGAAGTAAAAGTTATAGAACTGAATTGTGACACTTGTGAAACAGAAATATAGCTGGAACATTGAGCTCAAATGAAAGTGGTATTTGAAGAAATAGCAAAAAATGCAAACTTTAATCAAATGAGAAATATAGCATACTGGTGGTTGGGCTACATTGTGCTCCTGCTGATTTTCAGTGATTTTGCATCAACAAGGAGGGTAAAGACCACCCATTAAAGGCAAAAGTCCAGACAGTCCAACATAAGGTAGGGCCATGGTGCTTGGGGTGCGTTTTGTGGGGCAGGAGAGTCGATGTGAGGTTTGCTGTCTAAACCAAACCTTGCAGTGCTTCCTTCCTTCTGGCAATTCCAGCCAATGGTGCAGCCAAGTTGCATTGGACACAACAGTTCCCATGACATCACTGAAGTTAAGCAGCATAAGCCCATGTCAATACCAACAAGGGTGGTTGGAAAGGAACGTGGGGTGCTGCAAATTTCCCCTCCACATCATCATCATCTACTTCACCTCCCATAAGCAGCCTCCTAAGGGTTTGTCCTGTTGTGGCTGCTTGGCTTATTCCAAACCCATTAAACTAGTCAATTGTCATATGCAGTAATCTAGTAGCATAGCATGCATTGGCTGCACCACTGGTCACCATGCTGCACTTACAATTGTTTGCCAATCCCCAGCAATAATTTTATATAATTTTATCTAATTTCATCATTAATAGGTTAAGTAATTAATTCATAGTAGTTACAATATTTTAGTTCATATTAGTGATTGTGGTTGGTAGGGTATTGTGTGTTAGTGTCACTGTGTTGTTTACATCAGGCATGTCAAACTTGTGGCATCCCAGAGGGCCACATCATAACATGTGCGTTGTCAGGAGGGCCATAGTGTTGACCTTTTTATTTTGGAAATTTGTTTTTAAAATTACAGAGACAATTGTCGAAATGGTATATACCGTATTATCTCATGTATAATACGCAGTTTTTTTCCCAAAAATTGGGTACAAAGTCTGGGTGCATATTATACATAGGAATAAAAGTTTCAGCCATTTTTAAAGAACACTAAG
>JAAFCE010006668.1:1440680-1502872 GCA_013389805.1 Trigoniulus corallinus
CTTGCCTGAAGGGGGCAACCCCGCCATTTGTCTGGGGCAGCAATTTGTCTTTTTGTCTGGGATGACATACGTGCTAAAGCAGGCGCTGGTAGAAGAAGGGTTTATTCAAATAGTTCTAGTTGAATACACTGCATGTAGCTGTGATAGGCCAAATTGGCAGTGGAGAGAATAACTCTCATTCTTAACAATTGACTCATTCAAAACCCCCAAAGAATCTGAAGCATAGCACCTATTCTGTCATACATAGGCTGTCAACTATAATGGCACCTTCTTCTAGAAAGTTCTATTAAAGTTATCCTCATCAAGAGCATTCCATTGCCAAATGACCCTTGGAAAGAAGGACCAGTAGTGTTAGTCTGTTTGGACCCTGATCTCCTTCAATTTGAACAGATGATCATTTTTCCCATATATTCTGCAAAGCATAACCTGCCATCCAGAGGACCCTCATACCCTATTTTCAACACTCAGACAAACAGCTTAATGCTGTCAGATACCCACCTCTGACATAGTGAGTCCCACCCTGATTCTCTGAACAGCTGACACACTCAATCTGCAAGAGAACTGACTTAGGACACACTCTTGCTGCCCTCCGTTTGACCATTTCAATTTCCGAAGATAGGTCTTCCCTAAATTGAAACTAAATTAGACTGCAGTAATCTACAATTGGCCATACTAGTGAAAAGTAGGCTATTTCTTTGACTTCCTTTTTACTTTCCCCAGCACCTTTCTAACCAACTGGAGGCCACACCCAACCTTCCCAATCAATTTGTCACTGTGTGCTTTCCAGGTGCCCCGAGCGTTTAGGACAATTCCAAGGTGTTTGTGGGTTTAAACCCTTTTAACCCTCACACCACCTATGTCACAAGAAAAATCAACCTGCCTGTTAGACCAGCTTATTCTGAGAAAGCTATATTTGTCCAGGTCCAATGGCTACTCCCACTTTATACTCCAGTCATATATCTTGCTTAGGTCTTGTTGCAGTTCTGTGCAGGAAGATAACTCTTGATCACCCATGCCAAGCATGTGTCATCTGCAGACAGCTCAAGAAAGGATTTTATATCAAGCCCTATATCATTAACATAAAGTATGTAGAGTAAAGGTCCCAATATGCTTCCCTGGGGTACCCCTGATGTCACAGGTGCCCATGCTGATGCTACTCCATCAAGAAGCACTCTTTGCTGCATGTAATGCAGGTAGGCCTTTACCCACTGAGCAATCTTACTATGAATCCCTAACTTGGTCATTTTTAACAAGCTTGTCATGGGGTACCATGACAAAGGCCAGTTCAAAGTCCAGGAATATAACGTCAAGCCAGTTGAGTGTCACATGACCTCCCTTTCCTAAACCCATGCTGATTCTCACTATGGATTCCATTTTCCTCCAAATATCGCATAATACATGAGAATAATATACAGTCAAACTCGGATATAACACACACCTTTGGGACTGCTCGTGTCTGTGTGTTATAACCGAGTGCGCGTTATAACAGAAACAATGCTAAATGATGCCAAAGCTATGTTAACTGAACAAAAATATGCTTATTTATAGAGGTATTCAAAAAGTCGAGCTAGACTTGTATACTTCAAGACGCACACACTTGCAGTCAGCTGCAAATTTTTTACCAGATTTCACACTGCTGAGAATTTTATCCTTTTATCATCATCATCTCACCCTTCGCCCGCCTGAGGCAGGGTCTGGTCTGCGGGCTCTGATCCTCCATTCCGGCCTATCCCCCACCAAGTCCCCTTCCACCCCACATGCCACCATATCCCTTTACACCATCTGCACTCACGTCCGTTTTGGTCTTCCTCTGCCTCTGGTGCCCCCAACTACCTGTAGTCCCACAATGGACCTAATAAGCTCCTCCTCTCCCCTCCTCATCACATGCCCATACCACCTCAAACACTTCCCTCTCATCTTTTCCACAATATCTGCCACCCGCAAGCTACCTCTAATGTAGTCGTTTCTAATTCTGTCAGATCATGACACCCCACACATGGGGAGCGGCGAGTTGCGTTGGACACACCGGTTCTCGTCTGATCACTGAAGTTAAGGAACGCAAGCCCAGTTAGTACTGACATGGGTGGTCGCTCGGGAAAGCTGGGTACTGCTAATACCCAATAATCGTCGCATTAGTGTAGTGTCTGTGCATTAGAACTATACAGTGGACGGGTCTCTAATGACCTCGTAGTTGACGGGACCTTAAACTCCAACAAACAACAAAAAAACAACAACCCCACACATGTAGCGTAGCATTCACATCTCAGTTGCTTGAATTTGCATTTCATGGGTCTTCCTAACAGCCCAACACTCTGAGCCATATAGCATAGCGGGCCTAATAACAGTTCTGTAAATTTTGCCCTTCATCTTTATTGGGACCCGGTGGTCACATAGGACTCCACTTGCCTGTCTCCACTTCGGCCATCCTGCATTAACCCTACAGGCAATCGATTTCCGCATTGCTCTGCAATACTGATCCTAGATAGCAAAACTCTTGCACCATATAGCCTTACTTAAGCTGTGGGGTATACCGTCTAGTTGCATGTTATAGCTGTTTGTTATATCGGAGGTCTCTCACACGTTGAAAGTGCTGTAGGGACCAAACCAGTTGTGTGTTATATGTAATATCCGAGTGTGTTATAGCCAATCAATTTCTATATACTTAGCATTAGCGCTGGCTGGGACTTTCCCTTGTGTGTGTTATAAGCCAAAAAGTGTTATAACCAGGGTGTGTTATAGTGAGGTTTGACTGTATGTATTACAACAATCTCTTAAACACAGATACCAGTGAAATGGTCATGAACAACATCCCTGCCACCACAGTAGCTGTGGACTTGGTGAATGGGGAAGAAATAGTCAGGGCCCTCTGCAAGATGAAAGGACACAAAGCCATAGGTCCTGATAAGATTCCCATTGACGTTTGGCCTAGCTTGGGGACCACAGGAATTACATGGCTGGGGAAGCTTATCAATAAAATAGCCAGTGGTGACTGAATGCCATCTGCATGGTGGGAGAGTTGGATTGTCCTGTGGTGGTTGATGCAAACGTCATGTGCATCAGCTATATGATGCATTATGCATGCGTTCCATACATTTGAATATTTATAATTTCAAATTAAAAAATCGTATTAAGAACGATTTTATAAATTTGAAATTCAGAAATTACAAAAAATAAAACCAGTTCTTCTCCTGACAGCGAATTAGACGGACATGTTATATTTCACTCTCATCAATTAGTAATAGCCTTAACAAACCGTTCTAATTTTCATGATTATAAATATTATATTAATTATACTTGTTACAGCAGTTAGTGTTTCATGAAATGTTTATTGAGATTCAAGATCCTTTTGAGTGCAACGACTATTTGTGATCAACAGAAAACAAAATAAATGAAAAATCGTAGGAGATACAATTATTCTCCACAGTCCCACTGTTTAAGGGCCAAGGTGATGCTCAGGACTGTGGGAACTATAGAGGCATTAAGCTAATGAGCCATTCTATGAAGCTGTGGGAGATGGTCATAGAATGTCGCCTCAGAAATTGTACTAGTGTATGAGGAAACCAGTTTGGGTTTATGCCTGGTAGGTCAAAAATGGAACCCATCTTTATTGTACGACAAATAGTTGAGAAGCATAGAGCAGTAAAGAAGGACCTGCATGCAATCTTTGTGGACCTTGAGAAGGCCTATGATAGTGTCCCATGACAGGTAGTATGGGATGTTTTAAGAAGAAAAGGGAGTAGATGAAGGGTATATCAGAATAATACAGGATATGTATGATGGTTCCACCACTAGGGTGAGGATGGCATGGAGGAATTCTGGTGGCTTCAAGGTGAAGGTAGGGCTTCATCAAGGATCACCTCTCAGCCCATATCTATTTGCTTCAGCAATGGATGATCTGCTGACAGGAATAGGGGAATGGGCCCCCAGTGCTTGCTATTTGCTGACGATGTAGGAAGGTTAGAGGAATCCCAAGAGGAGGTTCAACAAGGCTTACAGGACATTACAACAGCAATGGCAAAGGGGGGCCTGAAGGTGGACATGAAGAAAACTGGGTACTTAGCTTTCAATTGGAGCAGCAAGGACCAAGGGGGTGTAGTTCGTTGTGGAAATGAGGTGCTACCAGCAGTGAGTGAGTTTAGGTATCTAGGATCAGTGATTCAGAGCAATGGGGAAATCGACTCCGACGTTACCTGCAGAATCAATGCCGGATGGCTAAAGTGGAGACAGGCAAGCGGGGTGCTGTATGACTGAGAGTCCCAATAAAGTTGAAAGGTAAGGTTTACAAAACTGTAGTCAGGCCCGCCATGCTGTATGGATCTGAGTGCTGGGCAGTGAGGAAGAACTACGAGGAGAATGCAAGTGGCCAAGATGTGAATGCTGCATTACATGAGTGGGGTGTCGCATGCTGACGGAGTCTGCAACGAGTATGTTAGAGGCAGCTTGCGGGTGGGAGACATTGTGGAGAAGATAAGAGAATATAGGTTGAGGTGGTATGGGCATGCGATGCGAAGGGGGAGGAGGAGCTCATGTGGTATATTATGAGGCAACAGGTGGTGGGTGGCATCAGGAGTAGGGGGAGACCCAAGCAGACGTGGGAGCAGGTGGTACTGAGGGACATGATGGCATGCAGGGTGGATGAAGCCTGGTTGGGGATAGACGGGAGTGGAGGAGTAGAACCCGCAGACCCGACCCTGCCATAGGCGGGACAAGGGTGTGATGATGATGATGACATAAGAATAATATATGCTGAAAAGTCTTACATACCTAACTCGTTAAAGAAACTGGCCTGTAGCACTTAGGATCTGTAGTATCCCCTGATTTGAAGACTGGCACAACGTTTGTCAGCCTCCAGCTAGATGGAACGATGGCACTGTCTAATGATTTTTTAAAAATTTCCACCAAATAGTAGTTTACAATCGCTGAGTGTTTGCAGAATAAATGGAGAAATGTTATCAGGGCTCCCACCCTTATGGACCATTAATTTATTCAAAAGTTTGTGAATCCCCTCTTTTGTAATTACAACCTCCTATTTGCCCTTGATAATAATTTTCTGACACTGGTGAATGATAACCTCCACTATTTGCAAATGTTTTAGAAAATAAATCATTAAAAATGTTTGCAGCTATCAGGCTATCATTAACTAGGTTGCCAGACCTTTCCTTAATAGCTGGAACCCTATAACCCCCTTTTCCACACTTGTTGAGGTACCCCCAGAAAGCTTTTAAATTGCTCTTGATCCTTTCCCCCAAAATATCCTAATGGAAATTCTTGTAGGCCTTTTTAATCAGAGCTTTTGCCCTTTTCCTGGCCTGCTTATGAGCGACCTCACTATCTGAATCCCACCCCCCCCCCAAGTATATTTCTGACTCTTCTCTGCCTACACAAAGCTGTCTTCACTTCATGTGTATACCATTCTGGAAAACCATTGTCCCTCTTCTTCTTAATAGCAACAGCCTGTCTTGTACCTTGTTCTAGGAGTGCTAAGAATCTTTGCCAAGACTCTTCAACACTGGAAGCATTGGCAGTGACCTGAAAATCATTCAACTGGACTTCTAAATAAGACCTAAACAACTCCCAATCAGCCTTGTGAAATTGAAAAGTCTCCCTACATACTGTGCAAAACCTTGGTAGCCTTCTCACTATCTCAACTCTAACTGCAGCGTGGTCACTAATTCCCTTCTCTTTCATGAGTTGAAATGGTCACAACCTGCTCTAACCCAGTACAACAGAGGAATTAAGGCCACCTGAAAGAGCAACCAATTGCATGCTATCCCACCTCACCCCTGGAAGACTGAAGTCCCCAATTGTTTTTGGGACCATCCTCCTACGATTGAGGATCTCCAAAGAATGGGCCAATCTCAACAATAGATTTGGATCAATTCCTGGTGGATGGTAGAAGGCATTCACATAAGTCCCCCTGCTGACCCAAATACACTACAATACAACATCTCACAGTCCCCCTCAAACCCAGTTACCCTTGTACTTTTCAACAACTTGTCTATAGCTACAAACACCTAACCCCCTCTACCTGCTTCCTATACACTATGTACTTATCAGGAGAAATCTCAGTTGAGTGTATATCTTCCTGAGAATATCAGCATCCCATGTAGCAGTGAGGGCATTAAATTCAGCCACTTTGTTGACTATGCTTCTACAATTGATAACAAGCAGTCAATTGATCAGTTACTCCTAATTTCCTGCCCATCCCTACATTTTTACTGTCTTGTAGCCCCTTCCTATGTATGTTGTGACCTAACCTAGAAAACCATGACCCTTTCTTTTCCCTCAAAAAAGAACTATAAACTCCTTAATTTCTCTCCCATCTCTAGTGGCAGCCCTCTTATTGAAATGCAATCTATCCCTTGTAAACTTGTTGTAAAGATCTGTGAGACATGCCCTATATTCAAGTAGCTTCTCTCCAATCAATTGTTCTTGAAGAAACATCCTGTCATTTACCCATTTTGCCTTAGCTGTGGCTACTCCACCTCTGTCCCTTCTTTCTATGATTGGGCAGAGCATTGCCTTTGCATTTGGTCTGATACTTCTGACTTCCTTGACTATTTCCACAATTCCTTACAAAACTGCTGCTGCAAGTTTATTGTGAGTTATATCATTGGACCCTATCTGTAATATAACCAGGCATTCCTCCCTTTTATCTTTTATAATACTTGAAATCCTGTCCTTTATGTCCACCAGTCTAGCATCTGGAAGGGAAGCAACACTAACACAGCCTCATAAATCGGTGTCCCCAATTATGATCACTGATTTACCAGACATTCGGTTCTGATGAAATTTAACACCCTTGTCACTTACTGCAACATGGTGCTCACACTGTTCCTTCTGTAGATCTTCATCACCCATAGTACAATCCTCTGAATTTGTGCAATGGTTTTTCCCAACCCCAGACTCAACTTCACAAATATTTCCCTCACCTTTGGGAGTCTTTATGAGGCCTAGCTATTGGGACTGTTTCTCCTGTCCCTTTCATAGCATCTAACTTTACTCTCATGCCTTCTCCTTCCTTACCATTGATCAATACCACTTTAGAAGTAGTTCCCTGCATGCAGGGTGTCCCTGCTGGAGACGTCATTGGAGACCCCACATTGCCCTTTTTCACCCTGTGTAGTGAGGGGTAAAGCAAGAAATGGCAGTTTTTAACTTAGCAACCTCTGCCTGGATCTTGGCTAGCTCCTAAGTCCTATTGGCTAGGCCCTTAATTGTTTCTTTGCAAATTTTTAAAGTGTAAATGTGGTGCTAAGTTTCCTTTTTCCACATATATTTTAGCTAGTATTGCTTTGAAGTTCATTGCAATTATTGGTATCCTTGCAACAGCTATTTAACCCGACCATACCAGTTGTGAAAGTTAATTGAAGTTCTATATGACCTGACCGTAGTGTTTGTGCATCTCATTTCTGTAGGGGCAAAACACCTTACTTGCCCCCCCCACATTGCAATATGGTCCTTATCCAAGAAGCCAAAAAATATGTTCCGCCATGGTGGAAACCAGACCATTTTATTTACTCAAAATGGAAGTGTTTGACACTCACCCTAAGGGACTAAAGAAACTATCGAATTCTCCTGCTTTGCCTTCTTCAACCTATTAGAAAACCTGGTTGAAATTTCATCATTGAAGCCTTATCCCACCTGTGGTAGGGTCCAGGCTATCTATCTCCCACCAGGTCCCTATCCACCCCACACACTACCATATTCTTATGGACAACCTGATCCATCCACCTGAATTCCTGAAATGAACTTAATTAGTTCCTTCTCCCCTCTCCTCATTATGTGTCCATACCATCTCACCCTATTCTCCCTCATTTTGTTGGCGATGTCCATCACCCCCAAACTACCTCTAATATACTTATTCCTGTAGCATTCACACCTCAGCACCTTGAATTCTATTGACGTGGCTCTTCCTCACAGCCTAACACTCTGATCCATAACCATATAGCCTAGCTGGCGTCTAGTTTTCTAGGCTTGCTATATAGCTAGGACAGATTTTGTTAAACTTCTTGGCCATCAACTAGCAAAATAGCACTTAATTAGAAGAGCAAACTTCCCATTTATATCATCATCATCATCACACCCTTATCCCACCTGTGGCAGGGTCAGGTGTGTGGGTCCACTTAACATGCTCTGACTGGGGGCACCCCAGCCACGTGCCTAGAACCCACAGGAATATTGGCTGGGTTGTCTGTGGGGGACGCCAGTCTTCCCTATTTGTTCCAACATTGCATTATACAATCAAAATAGAAACTTTGGCAGGTAAATTAATGATTTGTTGGTTATAATATTGCATGGTCAAGACTGCAAATTCATTTAGAAGAGAAAGGTATTTTTATCCCACTAGATATCACATCAGTAAAGAAAATAAACATTCTGTTTGTTGTTTCAAATGTAAGAAATGCCTTTATAAAAATCATTCAGTCTGCAGCAATGACATTATTTAAAATTTGAAAGATGTAAACACTTCATAGTATTTTTTGTACATTTTCTGTAATTTTAACACTGTGTTACTTCCAATAGCCATATTGCTGACGGGTTAACACTCAAACTCTGAACTATTGTATTTATATTGATTAATGTAAATATACAGTAGATACGAACAGAGCCATAATGGGGGTATGAAGCGCCTGTGGCAAGTGTCTAACTTTCGCTTGCCCATAACCCAATAATGACAAAAGACTTAAACATTTTGTGCCCCAAACCCAGTTGCGCCCATGGCGGCCGCCTTCTTCGCCACGCACTAATTACGGTCCTGGATGCAAATTCATAACCACCACAAAATGCTCCTTACTCACTAGATTGCTTGCTCACTAACTACTAACTCAATGGCTCCTGTTCTGACATTTTCATCCAAATGAAATTCAAATTTAGAAAACCGTGCAAGAAACACATAAAAGGAACGTGCACAAGTCAAGGGAATGAGGCACATGTGTGAAACGAAACTGCAGTAATCACACAAGTGACTCATTACAATACCCCTGATGGGCATAACTTTGTCAATAAATATTTCGATCTTCTTGTGGTGGTTAATGAATGATACATTAAATGCCTAACAATAAAGTTGTAATGCATGTTTCCTGCAAGAGAGACAGAGCAGTACTTGAATTCAAACATTCCTTCTCTTCCCTTTCAAGTTAAATACTCAAAAAAAAAAAAAAAAAAAACCAGAACAACGAAACGTCACCACTCATGCCTCATGAATGGATGATGTACTATACCCCGTTGTTAGGAAAAAAAACAAGTGGTGTAGCAAAATGTACCCAAGCACAAGAACAAGAAAGAATGATAGAGGGTGAAGGGCAATGCCACTGACTTTTCTTTCCAAAAACGTTCATTTATTGACCCAAATGCAATCCAAAAACACTTCATAAAATAAACATCAATACAATTCAGACAACATGTAACAAGAACATCTAAAAACAAATACAACATTTTCAAAATTTACAAAAGCGAAATTTTCATTGAGAAAAGTTGCAATTTTATTATTGAAGTTCAAGTAGTCGAAACACATAAGAATGACACCTAAATAAAAGTGAAATCTGAGTTGGTATGAGGTAATGAATTCGAATGTAAGTGGTAAATCATCATCAAACCTTCTTCAGCCTACGGTGGGGCCACAGGTACCCATTTCTCTTGCAGGCTGCCAACATACAGTGGTGGACAAATGTTTAGCACTGACTCAAAAACTACAAAAATCGACTTTTCTTTAACCCTGCTATAACGAATTTGTAGGGGATTGCAATCACATTCGTTATGGCCAGGAATTCGTTACGACCAGGAAAGCTGTTTTTAACCCCAGATAGCTAACCAGTAGTCTGTGATACTACCCCAAATATCAAGAAATTGTGGTTTTGGTAGTTCTGCAAAACATTTGGTTTTTAATCTTTGTGCACCTTCGTATTTACCCCAATGAAACATTTCTGCATGTTTTTCTTCCTATTTTAATGCCCGTTGATTTAGTTTTCTTACAGTTGGTATTCTCCCAGACTACTGGTTAGCTGTAATGACTGCCCTTCACTATTGAAGGGCAGTCAATTCTTGAGGAGCACAGGTTATTAGGTGTTGGAAACAGGAATTCATGTAGGAAGTAGATAGGCAAGTAGACTGGGATTTGGAAGAGACAGCTGATGCAGTGTGGGTCAGGTTTGCCAGAAAAATTAGAAATTTTGGAAAAGCCATTTTAGGTGAGGCTAGAGTAGAAGGTACACTCCAGGGCAGGCAGACATAGTGGTGGAATAATGCAATAGAGGCAGCCACCACAAAATAAAAGGCTGCATTCCATAGGTGGATGGAGATAGGAGACTATGATTCTAAAATATGCTACAGGCAGACCAAGGCCACAGCTAGGAGGATCATTTCTTTGGTCATACACCAGTAGTATGAGGTCCTCTATGATAGAGACAAAGGGGGAATGAAGGAGAATGTAGCCTGGCCAAGACCAGGGATAGGGTGATTAAAGATTTACCCTGAGATATAACAGTGAAGAATAGAAAAGGTAGAGTCTTGTTTCATACTTCTGAGGTAAAGGAGTGGGGAGGGTATTTCTCCAGTCTATCTAATTCCTGCAAAGGGTAATTCATGCATATGGTAATGGTGGGGCGAATGAGGGATCATGGGGGAGATAGGCAGGTGTGTAGGGCTAGTACCTGCATACCCGACCCTGCCACAGGTGGGATAAGAGTATGGTGGCGATGATGATGATGAGAAAATGAACGTTTATAATATCATCAGCCATTTGTGCATTCTGCCCTAGTAAAATAAAAAGTATGACAAGGCATTCCTGTAAGTGGTGTTCAATTCAATATGTGGTGACCATTGAGTGGAAGTTTGTGTTAAATCCATAAATAAAAATTATTTATAAGGTCCATCATTCGTTATATCCCAAACAAATTATCCAAACTTTTATAAGTTTTCATCGTTATTACCAGGAAATTCGTTATATCCAATTCATTATATTCGATATTTTTAATATACAAACTCCTATCCTTTTGCCGGGACCTTGGAAACCATTCGTAACATCCAAGAATTCGTTACATCCGAGATCGTTATAGCAGGGTTTTACTGTATAACTAACTAGAAAATGAAATTGAAGCAATGTGCATTATTAAGAATAATTCATAATTTTATGTTAAAAATGCCCTGGAAAAAGGTTTAGCATATATGTGACACAGTCAAGCAGTTTAAAATGAGTAGATGTAAAAAATGACAGTCTGAGCTTCTACAATACAGTTGAACTCCAATTATCCAAAGCAATTGGGACCAGACCCCATTCGAATAATCCAAAATTTGGATAATTGGCTTTCTTTTCCAAAAAATGGATCTAATTTAATTTCTTACTGTTTCTATGTTGAAAATGGGAGAAGTAAACTATTTTTAAATAAAAACAATTTTAATTAAATGAAAAGGCAATACTTTTACATATTAAGCATACTGTACTTAAAAGGGCTGTACATTAGTACAGTATGTAGTGATGAAAATCATTGATTGCTGAACATCTCAGTCAAAGTAAGCTCTTTGACTCTCTCTATCCGTTTTTGGGCAGCCAAGTTGCACTTCCGTTTGACAGGGAGAAGTTGCATTTGGTCACACTCGGACTGACGTTCCATCCACTTTAATGCAGTTTCAAGGCCAGCAAATGTTTCACTAGCTGGAGGTCCCATGTCTCCTTCAACTTCAACATTAAAGTCATCTCCTTCCTTGACACTTTCTTCCCTCACACTTTCAATAAGTTCATCATCATTTAGAATTTGAAACCCAGAGTCTGACGAGTCACACATCATCCACTCTCCTATATCTTCAGCACTAACATCTGAGCATCCTGGAATTGTAAAAATAATGTTTTTGAATTCCTCAACTGACATGTCATCTGATAACAAACTGGTCCATTGGTTGCAACAAGCTTGTAACGTTTGGGGGTAAAAAGATTGTTTTAAACTTGCCATTCCTTCTTTCCAGCAATTCTTCAGTGGGATGAGATGGTGCATTATCAATAATCAAAAGCAATTTACTGCCTTCCTTTTGAAGAGATTTTTGGTGCTTTTTCACTTCAGGGATGAAAATTTCATCATACCACTCGGTAAACAATGCTGCAGTCATCCAAGCCTTGGGTTGGTTTTTAAAAAATAGGGGAAGCTTTCTCACATTTTAAAATGTTCTTGGGCTTTTTGACTTCCCTATCAACAGAAGGGGTATTTTATGGCTTCCCAAAGAGTTTGCACAGTTAAGCACTGTAACACAGTCTTTATTAACCTTTTGTCCTGGAGCCCTACACTCTCTTTTAGATGCTGAAGTGGTTTTAGGCATAGCTTTTGAAACAAGACCGGTTTCATCAGCATTGTACAAAAACTCAGGATCAAACTTCAATGTACAAAAACTTCAATTATTTTTAATAAAATCTTCTGCAGCTTTGGATTCTGCTGATAACTTCTCACCACTTAAATCTAATTCACAGTTACCATGGCTGGACTTAAAATTTCTTAGCAGGCCATTACTTGCTTTAAAGGATGAACAACTAAGCTTCTGGGCTAAGATCTTAGACTGCATCTTCTAAATATTTGTTTGTTGCTGCCTTAATTGATTTCCTTGGAGAGCTTCCATCTTCATTTTCAAGCACTGACACGAAGTTTAAAAGTGTAGGTTTGCTCCTTTTAACCCTAAATCACAAAACTCCTATCCATGTCACACTGTCACAAAACAGTAGTCATTTTGACTACCATTTTGTATAATAGCTTTTAAAGACAAATTTTCACTTAAATGAACAGTTTTAATTACTGCATGGTAAAGGTACAAATGAAAAACGAAATCCACAGAAAAATTAGAAATTTTGGCATTCTATGCATATATTACCATGGTGTTCACCACATATTGCCTGGGAACAGCATTTGCATATATTGTAGGTCATTCGTTTTAATTTGCTTGGACAGAATGAACAAATTCGACGTTTTTTTGTGTCAGATGCTGAGGAGCATGCTTCATCACTTTTGATTCCTAGAATTTCTTTTAAAATCTCCTTTAATTCTCCCTGCATAGTTGGTAATTTATATCGCTGCCTCCATCCATGGTCACATTAGTTCCATACGGAGAGTTTTTAGAAATTCACACTTTTTCTTTGTCTTTCCTTTTTTTCTCAGAATATTATGGCAATAGATTGCATAGCTATTAATCATAGCAATGTTAATCATACCATAAAATATACATAGTGGCCATCGTCGAGTTTTTCTACTGCATGTCACACTGCTGCACATTTGGTCAAACGTATCCACTGAACCTGCAATAGAATTGTACCATGTCAGGCATGCCAGATGTGGTGTCAACAGATGCAGTTTCATATGTTGTAGAGAGTAGTAGAACAACCTTGTTACGTTTTGGCATATATGACAAGAGAGTTTTTTCACCACCAAAACAAAATATTGAAGATAGTAATTTTCTATTTTTAACTTCTAAAAACTCTGGGGTGATCTCACTCTTATTTTTTTTTCAATGTCCCAATAATTGTTAGTTTGTATGGGCTCTTTGCCAATGATGAGGCCAGTGGAATAGATATAAAAACAGAACAAGCCTAGTCAGTTCCTTAACAAAAAAATCCCCCTTGTAGAAATCCACCAGTTTGTGTGCATCTGCCAAGGTATGGTATGGCATTAACAATGAAATTATTTGCAACATCACACATCATGGTGATTTTAATACCATACTTTGCTGGTTTGCTGGGTATATACATCCTAAATGGACAATTTCCCCTGAATGACAATAGCTGCTCATCAACTGTTACATACGACCCAGGCTTATAGAGTGACTTGCATGACAAAATAAGCATATACCAAACTTCTTGAATTGAGGCAAAATGTCATCCTTCCTCCTTTCTACCCTAGAGGACCTATCATCAAAACGCAGGCATGCAATTATAAATTCAAACCTCTGACTGCTCATCGCTGCTTTATATAGCTGACCACATAACATGTGATTGAAGAAATCTCTTACTGGCAGATGGTTGTTCCTCATTGCTGCTGACAACACTAAAACTCCCAAAAAGGCATGAAACTCCTGTATTGAAATGTCAATGTGAGTCTTTGCTGGCATAGTATATGCTTCTCTTCTGGCTTGTATCTCAAAATTTGTATGTTGTGTGATTTTTCTTATTATTCCCTTACTAACAAATAGCAAAAACGTTTCCAACACTGAGGTTGCCATTTTGGCAGCTCCAGAGGGTCCTGGCACCACATGCACATGTGCGACCTGTTATCCTACTTTTAAAAGTGGTCCACCTATGTTTATTTTTTCCCAGAAGGAACTTCTTCAGAGTGATAATTTGAGAATGACTTTGTTTTGATGTAGATGGTTGTGTTTCATCACCATCATCTCTTTCTCTAGCCTCTGAATCAGAAATTTCCTCTTCCAATTCATCATCATTCTCACTCACTTCTTCAGGATCACTTTCGTTTTCTTCTATCAAATATCTTGTAATGACATCATCCAACACAGGTTGATTAGTAGATGAATTGTCAGCCATTGTATTCTTAAAAATAGTTGATATAAATTAACTACTGTTTATGTTACATAATTACTTATAGAGTGATAATTTTAAAAATTACTCAAATGTTTTTAATACATTAAAAATTTACCTTTGATGCAGCTGTCAGCTACTATGGGGATGGTAGATAAGCCAAAATCCTTAAAATGCAATAAAATTTCTTCAAGCAAATGTAAAACTAACTCCAAATAACTTTACTTTCTAAGTAAGTGAGAGATGATTATCACGTTTACAAACGTCAGAAATGGGCCACAAAAGGAAACCCAAAAGTACCTTATTTGGGGGTCAAAGGTGATGAAGGCAGAGAAGGTCATTTCCAACTTACAGTATGTTGAAAACACAATTCATTAGATTACAACAGATATAAGAAATGGGCTTTCTTTACATGTCAAAGGGCATGTAAGGGCACTCTTGTTTTTAAAATGGAAGTGCAGTTGCACACTGAACTGTTAGCACCAATTAGTGCACTTCAACTGCAACTGCATAAAAGAAATAAAACAATATTTTATTATTCAGTTGTTGTTTGTTGTCTGCTTGTGTTTTAGGGACCATTGACTACAATGGTCATTAGGGCCCAGAAAGACAATCATCATGGTGGGGGTGTAAATGGCCTTCCCACCATAATGCAAATAAATAATAGCAAAAGTGTTAGTTTTATGTTTAATTTTATATTGTTATGTTTTACTTTTAATGTACTGTGCTTATTCCCTATCATTTTCCCTCCTTAGGTCCATTGCCAATGTGGGCATAATAGAAAAATTCTTAGGCCTTTTCTCCGTTTTACAATAACAATTTATTTTATAAGAGAAGTAATATCTAATAAAAAGGCATTTACAATTTTCCTTCCAATATTGTAAAAATACAATTTTCTTTTCAATTCTCTTTCGAAATGAAAATTCTTCTAAAACGCTACAATTTGACAAAAGATTTTCAACACTAACATGCATGCCCTAAACACCTAGGCTGTAATGTAAACATTCAAAAAAAAAAACCTAACAGATCTAAAAATAAGTAAACCTAAATTGGTTCCTACTAAAAACGCTATCATTTAGTTAAAAAATATTCAACCCTAATATGCATGCTCAAAACACAATCGCTTTTTAATACAGGAAACCCTAAAAAAATCAACAGAGTATTCTTATCTGCCTGCTGGTACTGTTGGTTCCAGGATCGTCCTGTTGAATCTTCCTTCCTATAGTAGATGTCCAGGGTTGGCACAAGTGGTCTTCAGAATCTTCTGGAGTGGCATCCTCCTAGGGCTGGTACTTGATGTGGATCTCTTATCCAGTTTGGACCCAAAACCAGTTTCCTGCAGGCACCACAGAATATTAAGGGAGCGAAGGCACTTAGGCTTGAGCTTCTTCAAGTGTGGGACCCATGTCAGACGGCTGTCAAAACGGAGACCAAGAAACTGGGCTGCCTCTACAACTGGGAGGGGGTGCCCATTCAGGGTAAGCTGAGGCTCAGGATGAAGCCCTTGCTTATGACAGAAGTGCATGACTGTTGTTTTCTCAGGAGAGAAGTTATAGCCACGTGAGTTGGCGAACTCATTGGCACTATTGAGTGCCAGTTGCAGTTGACCCTCAATGCCATGTTTTGTGGCAGCCCGGTACCGGATGGAAAAGTCGTCCACAAATAGGGACGGCTGTAACGGGCGGTTAATGGAGGAGGGAAAACGGTTCACCACAAAAGCAAAGAGCATCATGCTGATGATGCTCCGCTGTGGGACACCATTCTCCTGCAGAAAGGCAGATGAGTAGGTGTTACCGACACGCCCTATGAAGGTCCGGTTGGACGAAAAGCTATGGAGGAAAAGAGGCAAATTACCCCTGAGCCCCACTGGTGCAAGGTCTCAAATATACCATGGCGTCATGTGGTATCATATGCCTTCTCCACATCAAAGAAGACAGCCACTAAGTGCTGCCTGTGGAGAAAGGCCTCACGCACTGCTGTCTCCAGGGAGATCAAATGATCCACGGGAGACCTGCCAGCACGGAAGCCACATTGGGCATTGGCGAGAAAGTTGTGCCGTTCCAGATATAACACCAGGCGCCAGTTAACCATGCGTTCCATGGTTTTACACAGACAGCTCGTCAAAGATATGGGCCTGCAATTCATTGGTAGGCTACTATCCTTTCCAGGTCAGACAGAACTGCCCATTGCAGACCTGGCGCCAACCCAGGAGAGCAGATGGAGAGGTCGATACAGGAAAGACCACCATTGGCAGTCATCACATGTGTGGGGGCACCTGTGTTGAGGACAATGAGGCCATTGTGTGACACCCACTGTTCCACAAGGAGCCCTCGGGGGGTTGCGACAGTCTGAGCCACATTGGGAGTTATGGGCATTAAAATCTCCCATAATCAGAAAGGGTCTGGGAAGGTGATCTGTGAGGGAGTCAAGGTCTGCCCATGGGATATCAATCCCACAAGGCAGGTAGAGGGAACATAGAGTGGTGGGCACATTCAGTTGCAGTGAAACTGCCACAGCTTGGAGAGGCGTCTGCAAAGTCACTGGGACGTGCATGCATCCATTCCGGATAAGGATAGCCACCCCTCCCACAGGGTGGCTTCCCTGCTGCTGGGTGCCTGCATACATGTTGTAGCCCCGTAACGAAAGTGGGGTATCACCACGGCAGAAGATCTCCTGGAGGGAGATGCAGACGGGGTTGTGCCGTGAGATCAGCATTGTGATCTCGTCCCTCTTGTGGGAAAAACCTTGACAGTTCCATTGAAGGAGATTCACCATTAGGTTGGCTTTGGAGGTTTATTTCTAATCCTCCCTTTTTTCCGTCCCACAGCAGAAAAGGGAGGGGTGCCTACAATTGGGACTTCCTCCTCCATCTCAAAGAAGGAATCCCCATCATGCCCCAGTTGGGGCATGCTGCCACTCAGTGCTTTCTGCTGTTGGCCGAAGAGCCTGGGTGAATGAACCAAAGGCACACGCCCCACTGCAGGGGCAGGGGGTGTCCCTGCTTTCTTCCCTCCTCTCTCACCAACCACCACCGCTATGGAGGAGGCCAGCTGGGCTGAGCCTGGAAGGGGGCTGTTCAAAGGAGATGCCTCTGTTTGATGACAGGCATCTGTGGCCTCCAAGGAGGCTGGGCCAGAGGCAGTGATGGAACCACAAGAAACCTCTGGCATGGGATCGGGATCTGTCTGGCAGCCAATGCTAGCACAGACCGGTATCCCATGGACCCTGCGGGCCTGAGTGGGCGAAAAACGGATAAGTTGTGCAAGTATGTCCGTCTGGGTGCAGACCGATGACACAGCAGCCACCTTTGCAGCACCTGCATAGGACAAGCCTTGACTTGGCGTCCCTGGCAAGGCTAGCAGCCATCGCACATCTTGAAAACTGATACCCTTCTTGACGCGCAATTCCTGGATGGCACGTTTCTGCAACCAGGTGGGGCAATCTCGAGAAGAAGCGGGGTGGTTTCTCTTACAGTTGGTGCAATAAGGTGCAGTCTTACAAGGCTCAGGGGAATGGTCTCCCTGCCCACAAGTGCCACACATGGCCCTGGCAGAACAGGAATTCTGGCCATGACCATACCTTTGGCACCTGAAACAGTGAAGGGGGCTTGGAATGAAAGGTCATACTGGCAAGCAGAGGTAGGCGGCCCTGATGTATTCTGGCAACTTGGGCCTACCAAAGGTCAGCACGAAGGTGTCAGAGGGTTGGGATTCTCCATCCCTTTGAACCGAGGTACGGCAGACAGCCACCACACCCTGGTCCTTGAACTCCTCCACTAAGTTCGCCTCTGACTCCCCACATAGGTCGGGGCACCGCACCACACCTCTACTGGTGTTAAGGGTGTGATGCGGTTCGACCACAATAGGGAAATCACCAAGTTTCTGCATTTTAACCCTAGAGAGCTAATCCCCATTTCATTGTTACGTTGTAGCTAACTGGTAGTCTTACAGACTACCAACATTAAATTCTTATTTTTGAGAGAAAAAAACTATACAAATAAAATATTTTATTACCCAATTTTTTATACACATATTTATGATTAAAAAATGGACTTTTAATTGTTTGTTATGCACTCTACAAAAATTTCTCCTCTGTGGTCACCACATATGGCTTTTGAACACCATTCTTTTAATTCTTGAACGTCATTCTTTTAATTTTGCTTGGGCAAAATGCATAGATTTTTCTTTTTCTTGTCCCAGAGGCACTTTGGCACTCCATTACAGGTAATTCGTTCAAAATTTCTGAAATTGTGTTATTCTGTGGTCGAGGCAAACATCCAGTTCTTAAGTGCATTCTCATCCAGGGCTTAGTTAGCTCTAGACATAATGTTTTTTTTCAAATTCACGTTGTCAACTGGCTTTTGTTTGCATTTCAACATTATGACAATATATTACATATGAATTAACTAGAATAATGTTTATCATTCCAAAGAATATACACAAGTAGAGGTTTACACGTGTAGAGGGTTCTTTTACATGCAAATGCAATCACACACCTCGGTTTTATATCTCACCCAAAAGAAGGTGCACTGGGGGCTCTCTACCTCCCAAAAGAAGCAATCCCACACCTCAATCCAGTATCAAACCTAGAACTACAGACGGAACTACTTGGGGCACCCCACTGACGCTAGGGGCGAGCTCCTACACCTGGAAATTTGGCCTTATCTACTCGTTGCAAAGTAGAGAGGGTTCTTTTTACATGCAAATGCAATCACACACCATATGGGACCTTGCTTTTACTACTCACCCAAAAGAAGGTACACTCAGGGCTTCTCTCCCACCCAAAGAAGCTATCCCACCTCAATCCAGTATCAAACCTAGAACTACTGATGCAGTTAACAAGTGAGCTACCCATTGGTCAACCAAAGCCAGCCTGTACATCCCTCTATTGGTACTACTAATATCTGCACGATTTTCAGAAATCCACCTCTGTAATGGATACATCCCAACTCGATGCAGTTTTTAGCATGTTGGGTAACTACGTCAGTGGTTCTAGGTTCCATACTGGACCAAGGTTGGTTGGCTTCTTTCAGACAACAGAAATGTCCCAAGTTCCAAGTGTGCTTTCCATGAGAAGTAAAACAGAGGTTTTGTGTGGTGTTCAATGGCATGTGCATGTAAAAGAAACCTGTCTACTATACAAATGGTAGATAAGGCAAAATTTTTAGGGTAGTACTCATCCCCCCAGCGTCAGTGGAATTCCCCAACAAAGAGTAGACTGACGTATAATAGAAGCATGGGGTTGCAACGTCAGTTGACAACTCGCTGCAGAACAACAATGCCCAATATATCACACTGCAATATAACCCTCTCTACTATGCAATATCAGTGGGTGTGGCAAAGAAGGCGGCCGTCATGGGCACAACTGGGTTTGGGGTACAAATTGTTTAAGTTTTTTGTCATTATTAAGTTATGGGCAAGCGAAAGTCAGACACTTGCTACAGGGGCTTCATACCCCCATTATGGCACTGTAGGAGCCCACCCCTGGCATAGGTAGAGTGCTGCAATAAACAGTAGATCGATGCTAACTAATTATAAGGGTTGCAGCTCTGTTCAGCAGCTGGCTGCAGTAAAATACTGTCCAATCGATCACCCCTATCTAGGCCCATTCTGAGGGGCATGATGAGTAGCTGACCATGCCATTGGTGGGAAAAGGGTTAGGAGTTGCAATACCTTTCTTATGGTAGCACATTGGCCAGGTTGCATATGTGTACCAATTAGAGAGGTTTTACTGTATGTAAAATTAGGAAAGCAAATTTCTTTCCTGATAGTAGAGCAGATTATTCAATAAAATACACTCAAAAAACTAATTTCCTAGAGAGACACTACTTCCCAAACAGCACTATTACAGGTTGAAAATTAACTGATTTTGTTCTTGAAATGGAAACATATATAGTGCAGAATTACAAAAGAGGATAAAGGCCACAATCTGATAAAGACCCCCAAAAAACCAATGGGCAATGATAACATCATGAAAAGGCCATTTCAGAACCTGTTTGCATACTGCCAAAGTTCAGAGATGTGAAACGTATCACAATTGCAAAAAGGGTTGAAACATTCAAAATTCCATTTACCAATTCATCCATTTTATATTTTGCAAAAGCTTATCAAAACCACTGTTCAGAAAAAGATCCTGCAAGACAAGCATGAAAGTTTCACAGAAAATTTCATCTACCGTTGTAGCTAACCAGTGGTCTGTGAGACTACCACCCGCCTCTACTAAGCATAAGCAGCTAAAGAAAAAATCTGATTATGACATATAAATGTTGAATCGCCATAATTATTAAGCTAGACAAAATTTGGAACCTTAATATTTTGTGGAACTCTAGGGTTAAGCAATGCCTCAATCCGGTGAGGGGCAGATGCCTCCACCAACAAGGTGCCATTGCGAAGCTTCTTGACCGAAGTCATGTCACCAGCAATGCCCTTAATGGCTTTGGCAATAAGGAAGGGTGACGCCTTCTCCAAAGCTGCACCATTCTCCCCAGATATTGAAAGAAACCGGATAGGATAGGAAGAAGTGGTGGAGGGGGGATTTAACTGCACCAAAGGCCTCCTTAGATGCAGGGACATGCTTAGCATCGGCGGTGGAGCCCTGCATCTTAACACTGAGAGGTCATTGCCTCTTGTTAAGGCCAGGTGCCGATGCAGTAGGAGGCACAGAATCATTCCGGGGTCCAGACGGCTTACTGGGGGAACGTTGCCTCTTGTTTGGAGCACTGCTCGTCTCCACAGGCTTAGCGGCAGTCGGCCCACTAGGTTGGGTGGAACCAAGGCCATTGTCTTCAGGCTCAACACAAGAACAAGTCCCAGAAAGAAAAGAAGAAGAAGACAAAGGGGGGGGTTATTTGATGAGGCCCCCAGCCTCTGTTTTAGAGTTGCCATAATTTGATTAAATTATGAAGTTTGCTGTCCGCAGGCCTCACCCACCATGGAGACCAACAAGGGGACGCCCATTCGGGTCGCCAAGCGTGCTCGGACAGGATACCATAAGGGTGGCATAATCCCAGAGTACCAGACCAAAGGCATCGGGGTTGACTGCTGGTCCACTCACAGTAACCCTAGGGGGCACAACCACTTATCCGCCCCTGGCTGATTGACCAAGACCGGGTATCCGCCTTGGCCTCCCGTTTTCCCTGGAAGCTGTGGCCAAAGTGATGTGTTGGGGCTGTGGGCCACAGCCCTAATCCCCGATGCCTGTCAGCCAGACCACAAGTGTGAGGTGGCTCAGAGATATCGCAGGACATGCGCCTCCTCAATCACCAGGATTCGCTTTTCCCAGGGGTGCGGGTCTCCACACACGGGAAACACGTGGGTAGGCGTTTATTTACGGTCACCTCAGAGAGGAGCCTACATCGACCAAGAACAAGTCGGACCAAACACATGAACGACCACGATGGTAGTATTGTCCTGTCCAGAACACGTCATAGACAAAGACGACAGTGGTGTTGCCCTATCTAGGGCAAGAAAAGGTCACCCCTTTTAGTCGCCTCTTACGACATGCAGGTATGCAGTGGGCCTATTCTACCCCGGGCACACATGGGGAAAAGAAGAAGAAGAAGACAAAGGGGTGGGGTGATTTGATAAGGCCCCCAGCCTCTGTTTTAGAGTTGCCATAGTTTGATTAAATTATGAAATTCGCTGCCGTCAGGCCTCACCCACCACGGAGCCCAACAAGGGGACGCCCATTCGGGTCGCCAAGGGTGCTTGGACAGGATACCATAAGGGTGGTATAATCCCCGAGTACCAGACCAAAGACAATGGGGTTGACTGCCAGTCCACTCACAGTAACTCTGGGGGGCATATAAACATGCGCCCCCGCCGCCTGACCACCTTTGAGGTGACCAAGGGTGCATGCACATGCACCCCTGGTCCTTGACCAAGACCAGGTTTCTGCCTTGGCCTCCCGTTTTCCCTGGAAGCTGTGGCCAAAGTGAAGTATTGGAGACTATAGGCCACAACCTAAGCCCTCGATGGTTGTGAGCCAAGTCACAAGTGTGAAATGGCCCAGAGACATCGCAGGGCATATGCGTCCTCTTTTACCAGGATCTGCTTTTCCCAGGGGTACGGGTCTCCACCCACGGTCAACGTGGGTAGGCGTTTTTTACGGTCACCTCTGTGAGGAGCCCACACCAACCACAAACATGTCAAACCACAACTGTCAATCCAGGTGAAGACAAGACGGTCGTGTGAATCCATGATGGTGGTTTCCTAGAATCTACATCTGCAGAACGTCATGTGCCTATTCTACCCTGGACACACAGGGGATTTGGTCCGCAGGAGCTATTTTATTTCACTCCTTCCCTCAGCACATCCAGGGGCTGACTAAATCGCCATTCCCCAAAAGTGCTGTGGGAGTTCCCCTATCCGCCACCCGGGGACAAGCCAATGTAGCAGTTTACTCCGCCTGTGGAAAGAATTTCGTGCTAAGCGATTCATGCAGAAAACCCATCACTGTTTTGTATGTTGTCATATTTTATTAATTGGATTTATTGCTAAAATTTACACTTGTAATTTTTAGTAATGTAACCAACAAAGCATTAATTTACCTGCCAAAGTTTCTATTTTGGTTATATAATGCAATGTTGGAACAAATGGGGTAGGCCATCATCCCCCACAGACAACCCCACCAATATTCCTGTGGGTTCCAGATGCCTGGCTGGGATGCGCCCAGTCCAGGGCATGTTCAGTTGCCCCACAGATCCAACCATGCTGCAGGTGGGATGAGGGTGTGATGATGTTTACTAAAAGTTACATTTGTGGGCATTGTATTAGATTCAATATTTTGAATTTAAATAACGATGTAGGCTACAAATGCATATTTTAAAAAAAGGCTAAATGAATAATTGTTTTTGTGTTAAAATATGCTTTATTTTTCAGTGTTCTTTTGAGCATAAATTGTCAATAAAAAGACCCCCTCCCCATAGTTTGAAAGGTGTGTCAATGGCATGCCTCTACCATACTGAACCCAGGCTGTAATCTAGTAACAGTGGCAACCATTGTTTATTTGTTTAGTTTAACGAAAAGTCTGGTATATTTTGTATATTCAGTATTTTGTCAGCTGACAAGGAAAATAATTTCGTGTTAAGCGAATTTTGCTTCGTGCTAAAAGAAAAAAAATGTATGGAATTACAGAGTATTTTGTCGGGACCGCAGTGTTGTTTCGTGTTAACCATTATTTCGTGTTAAGGGTTTTCGTGTTAAACGGATTTCACTGTAATAGTTTTAAGGCGAATGTTAAAAAAAAAACAAAATTTAGTCTGATTTCTTGGACTTGAAGTACTTTAGTGGATTTGAAGTACTTTTATTCTACTTCAAACTTCCCTTTCTTTGACCTCCTTGAACCTTTTGGAAGTTTCTTGCACTCTCGTTCGAGGTTCCAGCAGTAGTCCGCCATCAATTTAGAATTCCACCTTCCCTGGTACCTCTGTTCCATCTCTTTAATATCTTGGTGAAATCTTTCACCATTCTCCTCACTAAAATCTCCAAGGTTGTTTGGGAAATATTTCAAATGAGAGTGTAGAAAGTACAATTTAACACTCATATTGTATCCAAGTTTCTTCTACTTTTCCAGCATGGTCTCCACTAATTATTGGTAATTTTTGCCCTTCGTGTTTCTCAAGAAGCCTTGAACAACAGATTTAAATCTAATCCATGCATATTTTTCAGTTTTATTCATAGAATCCCAAAATTGCAGGTTTGTGAATGTGAGGACCCACAAAAATTCCTGTTTTAATTTTTTCTGTGGTAATGTTTGGAAACTGCTTTGCAAGATGCTGAAAGCAGGTTCCATCTGTGTGCAATGATTTGACAAACTGTTTCATCAGAGTTTAATATGTAAAGGTGGAAGTAATACCATTGTGGGCTCAATCAATGGTTAGTTCAAAATATTTTTTTGTCCCTGACAAGAGGTGATTTCTTTTTGGCCATGATTTCTTCACCCAGTGCTTATCTATTGCTCTACTGTCCCACTCACAAAAAGCATGGCATTTTTGTATAGTCTGCTTGCTGACCAAGAAGCTTGCCTATCATTTTGAAATCTCCACATACATGCCATTTCCATTATGAAAACGTCTTGACTTTAAACTTCTTTTGGGGGAGCCAATGCAGAGCCTCCACTCAGAAGCAGCATATTGGATTTCAAAATATTTCATGTGGCCAGGAATGCCACAGCAAAGCACTATTGAGTGTACCTTAGCAAAGACTGGCAGTAGCTCTTCTTCTGTATGGTGATGCTGTAAGAAAAATGTCCCTGGTGCCAAAATGGTTTTGGATTTTAACCTAGAACCAAAAACTTCTGCTGCACTTTTAGATAAGTTCAAATCATCATCATCTCACCATTCTCCTGCTTGAGGCAGGGTGTCGTCTATGGATTCTAGTCCTCCACTCCCACCTATTCCCCACTAAGTCCCCCCATTCCAGATGCCCTTTAGATAAGTTCAAATCTCTTACCAAATCATTAAGTTCTGTGTGCATTAATAGATGAGTTATTTGGGCCCAAAAACTTGGCCATAGTGCCAAATGCAATGGCATCTCCCAACTTCATGCCAGGTAACTTTATTTCACAGCCCTTTATTCTTCAAATTCAACCCAGAAATGTGGCCTTCTACCTGTTGTAAACTCAGACACCAATCAATAATCTTGAAATTTAGCATATCTCAGCACATCATTAAAGCAGATTTTTTGAAAAACTATACATGATGGAAAAAAACTAATTGCATATTTGAAACCAGCATAAAACACTGGTTTCAAATCAGATAACATCATAAAGACATCAAAAATCATGCTGACCAGTGTTATTTTTCTCAATTTCATTTTGCCAATAAATTCAGATTCGAGAGTGGCGTCAGCAAAAATCAAAATTAATGGAATCAACTTTTCTGGGTAAAAAGTTGCCATTCATTAATGGAAAAAAATTAATAAACAGCACCCTTCAAGAAACGGCACAACAAAAAAGCCTTTGAAAAAATAAACGGCATGCCATTTATTAGAATAAATATGGTATGTGTGCTATGACTTGTAGAACAATTAGACGTCGATTGAATGCGTTTTGATTATTAGGGCAAATTGCAGAAAAGAAACCATTCATATCTGTAAAAAACAGAAAAGCTCGGTTAGCATTTGCTCGAGAACATTTAAATTGGACATCTCAGCAATGGAAAAATGTGCTGTGGTCCGATGAATCTAAGTTCCCCTTATTCAGTAGTGATGCAGAAAATATGCGTGGTGACAAAAACGTGAGGAATTTCATCCTAAGTGTTTACATCCAACGGTGAAGTTCCAAGGTGGAAGTGTGATGGTCTGGGGATGTTTTTCTGGGAAAGGTACTGGGCCAATCATGAAATATCTGGCATTATGAACAGATTGGTTTATAAAAATATACTTTCAACTATAATGGAGCCATATGCTGATGACAACTTGCCTTCAATGTGGATCTTCCAGCTGGATAATGATCCTAAACATACCAGTAAAGTTGTTGCTGAGTGGTTTAAGGATCGAAAAATTGCATTGGCCAGCTTAGTCTCCAGATCTCAACCCAATTGAGATGCTGTGGAGAGATACTGACATTGAAATAAAGAAACAAAAATGGACAAATAAGAAACAATTGTTTGCAGCCATCCAAGGAGCATGGAATACCATCTCAATTTCAAGATGTCAACGTTAGATTAATGCAATGCAACGTCGCTGCCAAGCGGTCATCAAAAATTTTGGTTATCCCACAAAATACTGATTTAGTTTAATAAAATGTAACTGGTCCTAAACATTTGTTGAGGGCATTTTTAAAGTAACATTACGAATTACTGTATTCTTAATAATGCACATTTATTCAATTTTATTTTCTAGTTAGTTTTAAACATATTAGACAGATGTTACATATTGTTTTGAATATTTACAAACGACCAATTTAAAAGAAAAGTTGATTTTTGTACACTTTTTGAGTCGGTGCAAAACATTTGTCCACCACTGTACGCAAATTTACTGTGTGCCTTAATTTCATTGTTGGGGCACTTATAACCCATCAGTACTAGAGGACGGTATCATATATCTAAGAATTTTAACAATATCCATGAACTTAACTCAAAGTAGAAAGGATTCCTTTATATGCAGAAGACATTGGACACACCACACGATATCACAGGTGGTGTGCTGGGAGGAGACTTTCTCACCTAAAAGTATCAAACGTGGAATCACGGACACAGTAGTTCAAAATACCTAGTTTTGCATCAGAAAATCAATGACAGTGTGGTTGACATTTAAGGAAAGTTTCCAAGTGGGTATGATTGCAGGTAGTAACTTGCTTTGGGAATGAAAACACATGTGCACAATGAGCACTTTTCAGTGAGAGCAAGAGACGGGGGGAGGGGGAGATGGGGGAAAGGGAGAAAGGGGAAGGGGAGGGAGAAAGGGGAAGGGGAGGGAGAAAGGGGTAGGGGAAGGGGAGGGAGAAAGAGGTAGGGGGAAGGGGAGGAAGAAAGGGGTAGGGGAAGGGGAGAGAGGGGGGGGAGGCAGAGAAAGGGGGAGGGGAGGAGGAGAGAGTGGGTGGGCGGGAGAGGGAGACAGACAAAGAAACAGACAGACATATAGAAAGTCAGACAAGGAGATGGAGTTGTTTGTTGGTGTTTAAGTTTCCTTCAACTTCAAGGTCATTAGAGCCCCATTCACTGTGTAGTTCTGATGCAGGGACCGCACAGACACTACACTAATCTGAAGACTTTTGGATGCTAGCAGTATCCAGTTTTCCCAAGCGGCCACCCATGTCAGTACTAGCTAGGGTTGCATTGCTTATCCAATGATCAGATGAGAACTGGTGGTCCAATGCAATTTGCCACTCCCCAGAGTCAGAGACAGGGAGAGACACAGACACACAGAGGGAAGGAGAGACAGACAGAGAGGAAGCCAATTACAGAGACAGACAGGCAGAGAGAGACACAAAGAGACAGACAGGCAGAGAGAGACACAAAGAGACAGACAGCCAGAGAGACAGACAGACAGATAGAGATAGGGAGATAGAGAGAGAGAGAGACAAAAAGGAGTGAGAGACAGTGAGAGACAAAAAGGAGTGAGAGACAGTGAGAGAGAGAGGGCTAGAGAGAGACAGTGAGAGAGAGAGGGCTAGAGAGAGACAGTGAGAGAGAGGGCTAGAGAGACAGTGAGAGAGAGAGGGCTAGAGAGAGACTTTAGTTATTAAAATCAGTTTTTGACCCATTTAAGACTAATGAAATAGGAAACTATTTTTGGCATCATTTTGGAAGCAAATACTCCATTGTGCGACAGAGATTCCCAAACCTAAGGGAATGTGGATTTGCAACCACACCATTGGCAGGATGAATGGCAGATGCTGATGATTCCAATATGAAGAAAAATGGATACTTACCTCTGCAAAGTCATTGACAACCTTTCTTATAAACAGATTGTTATCATACATCAGTATTTCCAGCCCAATAAATCAACAAGGAGTTGTCGAAAACATTACGGGCTCTTTGAACATCACATTCATCTTCGGAATCATCAGATAGACACTCCCAAACTTTCCTTTGACCACCTGCTGTTGCAATTAATGGATATCGCGGATTTAAACTGCAATAAGAAGTAAACATCATGATAAGAAATAAGAGAGATGTACAATCCCGACCCACAGAAGATATATCTTACAAGAAGCCAACATCAATGTTTAAAGAAATTGGACCTAACGCTACACCACTACAGGAACTGGAACTAACCAGACTGCTTAATCCCAAATAACAAAGCATATCTTCCCGGTGAGAGGTTGCCTTTCAAGAAATTGCAGTATTGACAGACACTGCCTAAGTCGGGGTCGAACACAGAACCACAGACGTCGATGCCAAACAGGTTGCTTCTGTGCAAATGAAAGTCATATCCACTTCATTTTGATGGTTTTCTCCAGCATGTTTTTCTTACGCCTTTTCAGCGCTTTTCCATTTACTCCATTTATGAAAGTTTCCACTTAGTTTTTGCTCAACATCCATAGAGAAAAGAGCAATAGGGATATGCCCCCTCTCTGACATAAAAAAACAAGGGTCACAAGCTCATTTCTCTGCACGTGACGCATGGGTGATCTTTTAGACAGCACAGGTGATTGTCCACCTGACGCTGCAATCACTCTGCTTAAATATTCTTATTCCAATTCCAATTGAATGCACCGGAAGTACAGCTTCTATTCTCTCATACATTCCCAACTTGCTATAATGCCACCTTTTCAGAATGTGTCCCACATTATCCTTACCAAGATCATTCCATTACAAATGTCCCTTGGAAAAAAGGCCAGTAATATGAGTCTGTTCATTCCTTGTTCTCATTTCTCCCTCTATATTCTGCAAGGGATAAGCTGACAACTGGAGGACCCTTGTACCATATATTCAATAATTTGTTAAGAAGCTTAATGCTGTCAGATAACCACCTCTGACATAGTGAGCCCCACCCTAGCTCTCTGTTAATCTCTGAAAACACTCAGTCTATGAGAGAAGCGATGTAGCACAATTCTTCCTGCCCTGCTTTGGATCACTTCAATTTCCCAAGATTAGTGCTTCCTAAATTGAAACCAAATTGGACTATAGTACTCCACAATTGGCCATACCAGTAAAAATAGACTATTTCTGTTACCGTTTTTTTTTTGCTGCACCCAGCACCCTTCTAATCAAAAGGAGGGCACACCCAGCTTTTTCCAATCAATTGGTCAGTGTGCTCCAGCCAAAGTGCCTTGAGTGTTTAGAATAATTCCACAGTGCTTATAGGTCTTAAACCTATTAAACGTCACACCAACTATGCAATAAGTAAAATCAACTTGCTTTCTAAACCTGCTTACCCTAAGAAACCTACATCTGTGCAGGCTTAATGGCAACTCCCACTTTTCTGCTCCAGTCATATACAGTAAAACCGCTCTATGGGAACACCCCTCATATTGGTAAAGATTATTCACACACCGATTTTGCACCCATAGGCTTTATGCTATCACTACCCTTCTTAATGATACACCCAATACATGTGACCATTTTCAGAAAACCATCTCTGTAATGGCTACACCTCTCTATTGGTACATCTGATACATGTCACCATTTTTAGAAAACCCCCTCTGTAATGGGTACATCCCGCCTCGGTGATGCAATGGGTAGCGCTGCTCGGTTCGATATCCGACTGAGGTGGGTTGTCTACTTTTCTGCAAGAGAGATACCCCAAGTGTACCTTCCTTTGGATTAGAAGTAAAACCATAGCACCATGTGGTGTTTAATGGCATTTACATATAAAAGAACTCTCGACCATGCAACGGATAGATGATGCAAAATTTCCAGGTGTTGGAGTCTGCCATAGGTGACAAATAAGAAGGTAGCTTGATTCTAGACAAACGACCCTTAATTGATTTGTTCGTAAAAATTAAATTTGTATTCGTCAAGAATTTTGTGAAATATTATATTATACAATGCAATTTTTCAGTTAAAAACACAATATAAAACACTATATGCACTGTAACTGTATAAATTAAACAACAGTATTACTCAAGCGTCCCATACACCTCTTATGGGTATACTTTGGCCAGGCTACACAGGTGTACCAATTAGAGAGGTCCTGTTGCAATTCTGTACAGGAAAAAACCGTTCTTCCATGACTCATGCAATGCATGTGTCATCTGCAAATAGCTAACAAAGAATTCAATGCCAAGCCCTATATCATTAACATAAAGTATATAGAGCAAAGGTCCAAATACGCTTCCCTGGGGATCCCGGATGTCGCAGGTGTCCATTCTGATGACATACCATCAAAAAAGGCCTCTTTCCTTCCTGCCGTGCAGGTAGGCCTTTAACTACTGAGTAACCTTACAATGAATCCCTAAGTTGGATATTTTTGAAACAACCTTACCCTTATCTAGACTTTTTCTTCAATATACAGTAGAGTTCGGCTATAGCGAAGCCGTTAATAACGAACTCTTGGTTGTAACGTACTGTTTTTCAGCAACAAAAGTCAGACTCCCAGTGAAATCTTTCACCCGTTAAAGGTGGTTGGTAGCACCTGGGGCAGGTGGAGACCGAAGGAGACGCGAGAGCAAGTTGTCTGTAAGGATATAAGTGTTGGGGTTGGACAGGGACCTGGTGGGAGACAGACGGAGGTGGAGGGCTAGAACCTGCAGATCCGACCCTGCCACAGGCGGGATGAGGGTATGATGATGATGATGCAGCCAGTGCCAAAACGCCCATTTCAAATAAATAAGACATTACAAGTTGTAGAAGGGCTTGCATTGCTTTGCAGTACAATGATTCATATTCTCCACTGGCATCTCCCAAGTTTGGAAACCACAGCTTTATGCCTAGTTCCGTGGCACGCGACACCGACACAAATCGCGTTCCAGCACACGAAATGCCACAGCAACTGATGACGTAGGAACTCAACTTTTTTGTCACGGTAGCACAAAATCAACAGAAAAGTGGAGTTGAGAGGTAGTCAACTGCATTTCTTGCTTACAACTGTCGCCCACATTTCATTGGCCATTACTTTTCGAACAGCGTTTGCTATTTAAATTTCATTGGCTGTTGGAGTTTTGTGGTGTGGGCACCACCTCACAGGCACTTTTACATTTACACTTCACATGCTTTCTCGCCTGCCACAGAGCCACAACAGGTGCAATTTCGCCTAGCATCTGTGGTTGACGTCATAATTTTGTCATCTGCTCAGGCACTATTCTCTCTCATGTCGCATGCCACGGAACTAGGCATTATGTGGAAGTGACATCATTCACACCAGACGGGGCCTTTGCTTTACATGCCATCCAACAGAAGGTGTACCGGCAATCCAGTATTGAACCAGGAATTACTGATGCACAAATTAAAGTAAGCTAACTCTGTTCCACTAAGACGACTCAGTGCCATCTTTCACATTAGCATCGCAATTACCTTACACCATTTGCACAATCCATATGAGATTCGAACACTGACACAGGCTCCAGCGTTGTAGTTCCATTGATTTCCACTGAAGGTTTTGTAATATCCCACACATATACGTTTCCATTTGTACTTCCAGAAATGACATACTTCCCTGACCTAAAACATTAAAAATATCTAAGAAATGATATGGCAACATTATTCAGGAACAGTCAATGCAATAAAGCACAGTAGACTTGTCAAACGGAGAGAATGGGTGCCTTAAGGTCATTTCCGGGGTCTAGTTGGCAAGAAATGCAAATCGATGGATACTCAACGACTTTTGCTATTACAATCAAGATGATGCCCACACTTACCAGGACTGTCGGCTCTGATACCCTGCAATAAACTGAGAAGACCATGAGTGTGCCCCATCTGCGTACCTGGCCCAGGCATTTCAAGAGATATCTTCGTCAGGGTCTGCATCCAGACCTCTGCTCAGCACAGTAGGGTAGACTGGACTGCAGTCATATCTTGGGTCACTTTGGTTGAACAGTTCCCAAACGACAGCCCACTGTCAATCATGGTGCCCAGATACTTAGAAATTGGTCTGATCCCAAACTCATAGAGGTAGTAGGATGAGAATTCTTCTTTTTGTCAGGATCAGGATCTCTGTCTTGCAAACTGCAAGAGAGATTGCCTTGCTCTAACACTTCACCACAAAGGTGAGTACATTCAAGTGGAGTACATTACAATAGGTTCTCTACTGCCCCTTAATGAATGTCATGTCTTGAGTTGTTTAGCCAACAGCAGACTGGAGTGCAACTGTTGGACTGGCAGTATAGAAATGGGGATAGCAGTACAAAAATGCCTCATCAGTTGAAAAGTTGAATAATAGATCAGTTGAAATATGTGCCCCATTGAGGCTTCCCCTGCATATGCCACTAGTAAAATCACCCCCAATTTATTAAGGTAAACCCACAGTTATAAAATTAGCATGAAAAAAAAACTCTATAGAATAACATTAATGAGAAAGAATTGAAAAAAATATTAATAAATACCAAACCTTGATATATCAAAATATACCCGCTGATTTGTCTGATGGTCTCTGAACAACGAATACACAACTTTTCCTGGAAGCCTCACATCCCAGCATAAAATTTCAGAGTCCTGAAAAAATAAGAAAACGATGGGATTCCATGAGTTTTAGGGCCACTAAATACTGTCAGTTTCATCATCACTTGTAATTTGGCTGTCACAATTGCACAAGATGTCCTCAATTGAAACAAGAGGTTTTGCCACATTCATGTACACGCATGCACACGTGCGCCCGCCCGTGCACGTGCACACGCACACACACACTGGTTTGTTTGTTTGTTGGGGTTTAAGGTCCCGTCAACTACGAGGTCATTAGAGACCCGTCCACTGTATAGTTCTAATGCATATACTGCACAGACACTACACCAATTATTGGGTATTAGCAGTACCCAGCTTTCCCGACCCATGTCAGTACTAACTGGGCTTGCGTTGCTTAACTTCAGTGATCAGACGAGAACTGGTGTGTCCAACGCAACTCGCCGCTCCCCACACACACTAATCTTGACGTCACCCAGTGTGGATACACCATGGTGTCACGCCCCCTCTATCGAAATAAGCAGCTTCTTGTGCTTTGGGTTTTCCCCCCTATTTCTCATCGTCTGAGTGGTGTCACCTGGTGCGGCCCGCACCCTCTGCACCCCCTAGTGACGCCACTGCACACACAGACGCACACACAGACACACACACAGACGCACACATGCACACCCACACGCACACACATAGCCACAACACTTGTTTTCAGTTGCATGGAACAAAATTTAACCCTTAAGTAGGCGCGTGGGGTCACAGCCAATTCAAATGAAAAAATAGCATTATTTTTCAAACTTGCCATACCCAGTAGCCTCATATTTTCGATTGCCATTTCTAATTCTGTGGGGCTTTAGCTGCTAAAACATGCAGAAATGCAGTTTTTAGTGAATTTGACCCCATGCGCTCACTTACATAACTTTCCATCCCTATGGGATTTTACATGTAATGCAGGATTTTCATGATCTTACATTTTATTTTTAAATTGAATTTCCCAAACATGCACTTGAAAATTAGGTTTTTTTTTTTAACTATTTTGATAGTTTTGTAGTGAAATTTCATCTCTTCATTAAAATAGTAAACATTATGTATTATTATTTGTAGTTGTTATGTTTCAAAACCACTTGGTTAATTTAATATTCATAATTAAATGTGGGGTCTCTGGTGACCCCATGCACCCAATTGTGATTTTCTCAGTGCACCTACTTAAGGGTTAATGTGCTGTTACCATTACTGTGTAGAGCACAGCTTTGGTTGTCATATAATGACGTGCATGGGAAGGCAACGTTCAACCGCACAGTTAATCCTAGTTCAGTGGCAAGTGCTGCAAGCAAAAACAGCTCACGTGTACTCGTTTAGTGGTAGGTGGCAGATAGGACGTGCACTGTTTGATTTTGACAATGTCCACTAGGTGGCATAATGTGCAAACAATGGTGTAATGGCATAATGGGCGTCGTCTGCAGTACAATCAACCAATCATATTCGCGTATGAGTGCTATGCTCTGAAAGCAGTTGACTGCTAGTCAACTGCACTTTTACATCCATTCCTCAACTGCCTCCCTACATAATTGTGCTCAACGTCATCTATTTCTGTGTTGCTTTGTCTGCTCACACAGTACCTGCCGCTTCTGCACTTGCCACTGAACCAGGCTTTAGGCTGCAGCCATGGTGGAGAGGAGAGAACTGAGGACCACTATCAAAACAAAAGGTAACATTTCAATGCAAGTGGCCATAGTGAAGAGGAATGAAAGAGGAAAGAGGTTAACAAAAGTGGAGAGGTGGAAACAAAAAAGTGTGTTTTCAAAGCATGGTGTGTTTTCAGACCATAGTTCAATACCCCTTTTGTTGTTGTTGTGTTGCTACAAGGTCATTAGAGCCCAGACTACTGTGTAGTTCTGATGCTGACACTGAACAAACACTACACTAATGTGTGGATTTCCCAATACTAGCAGTACCCAGTTTCCCAAGTGGCCACCCATGTCAGTATTAACTGGGAAACAGTGCTTAACTTCAGTGATCAGACAAGAACTGGTGTGTCTAATGCAATTTTCGGTTCCTGCCCCTTTTGTAGTTGCACATCTTTTCACTAAGTTGTGCCAGCAAAAGAAAGTGGTTTCCTCATCGCTCCACCATGACCATGCATTTCTCTGCCTTCTTTGTTATATATTGCTCCTCTTTCCTCTCCACTGCACCACAGGTGCAGCCTTAGATCTCTCACCACTCCAAAAGATCCATCATCATCAAACCCTTATCCCACCTGTGGCAAGGTCAGGGGTGTGGGGCAAGCCTATCACCCACCAGGTCCCCGTCCACCCCACACTACCATGAACTTATGGCAAAGTTGTTCCCACGTACGCTTTGATCTCCTCAGGCCACAGGTGCATCAAACCACCTCCATACCTGTAATGGACCTAATGAGGTCCTCCCAGCTTCAAATTGTGTGCCTATACCACCTCTATTTACTCTCTCATTTATTCTGCAAAGTACCCCACCCCAGGCTACCTCCTCTAAAATACTCATGCCTAATTATATCAGCTCCATTCATATACCACAGCATTCGCATTTAGGCTACTTGCATTCTCTTTAACCCTTAAGTGGGTATGTGGGGTATATGAACACCCCACCTTCATAAATTAAAATTTTTTTATGTTTGGATAATTTCAGAAACCTGAATTTTCCTCTAGCTTACTTTTATACCCTTCCCTATATTTTGCAAGTCAAACATATTTATTTGTCTTTTGGTTTTTCTGTAAAAGTGATGTTGTCAGAAAGTGGCGCTCTCAACACCCCACCTACCTACTTACATAACTTTTTGCGAATTATTATTTTTGCTGATTTTCAGTTTTCTAGTAATTTATTTTGACATATTAGCTATGGATGACTATGAAAAGGAGCAGTAAAGACTTTGAAACCTTTCTAAACTTGTGGGTTTCAGTAAAAAGTTATATATCAGAGAGAGGATAGTGCTGAAGACAAGTGCTATAGTATGAATGGGAGATGCCCTGTTTGGTGCTGTAAAGAAGATAAAAGATCTCATCTGAAGATGCTCAAATTGTTATCAATTTATCTGCTTAAATTACATGCATTACCTTGGAGAGACCAACTCTCATTCCTAAATACGTCACCATCAAGCTCCCAAAACCCTAGGCTACAATTCTAATGGTCCCCCTACAATACTAGCAATTTTGGGGTTTCCTTTGAGGAAGCCCTCCACTTTACCCTCTACAAGGCTAATTCATTGCTGAATGGTCCTTGGTAAGAACAACCAGTAGTATGAATCCATCTGTGCCCTAATCTCACTCAGTTTATATGAACTGAGTGAGGGACACACTTCCCAACCAGAGGTCCATCACACCCCAGCAGCAGCAGTCTGATAAAAAGACTGATGCTGTGAGATATACACTGCTGACTTAGTGTTTCCTACCCTAATTCCCTAATCATTCCTGACACACTCACCCTGTGAGAAAACCTGTGGAGTACAATTCTTGCTGCCCTCCGTTGTATCCTTTCATCTCTCAAGACAATCCCTGCCTGAAGGGAACCCAAATTGGACTACCATACTCCAAAATCGGTCGCACCATTGAAATATACGTGTGTTTATTTCACCACGCTTGTGCTGTCCCCAAGGACCTTACTAATCAGATGGAGGAATTGACCAGCCCTCCCTACGAATTTACTAATATGATCCTTCCAGGTACCTTGACTATCCCAAAATTATTTCAAGGTGTTTATGTGTCACAACTCTCTCAACCCTCACTCCACCTATATAATAAACAAAATCAAGTTGCTTCCTAGATCTAGATATCATAAGAATCCTACACTTTTTCAGGTTTAATGGCAATTCCCATTTTACACACCAATTGAAAATCTTATCTAGAGCATGTTGTAATTGTGCACAGGATGATAACACCTCATCTAATACCCAAGCAGGACATGTATCATCTGCAAATAGTTCAAGGAAGGAACTAATATCAAGTCCTATGTCATTCACATAGAGAATATACAACAAAGGACCTGTAGCGAAGGCTTTAATAAGATGTTGAAAACTATAACGGATGTAACTTATCCACACTTCTTGCAGTTTCCAAACTTGGATTGCGTGTTCTGATTTGTTCCAACTATGGCCATCCGACTCCAGTATAAACAACGATGTATCCACAAATTGAACAATAAAATGCCTTTTTTTATATTTCCAGATAAACGGATAATTATCCTATTTAAAATTCTTTAAATGAATATAACTAACTGTAATGTTATAAACAAGTACAAAGCAACGGTGTTTAGTTGAGGAGCAACAAAATTATACATCCGACCTCAAGGATCGCAAAAATGTAACTCTTGTTCTAAATTTTAAAATTTAAACATTTGTTTTTTTTAGAAATAAAGAACAGAAACGTAGATGTTTCTATTTTCTTTTGAACAGCATGTGTAATGCACATGTTGGAGAGTGCATGAATTCTACTGTTTAAAAGAATGTAATGCAATGTTGGAGAGTGATCTCTCCACAATAAGAATGTAATGCAGATGTTGGAGAGGGATCTCTCCACAGACCCAATACATTTCCCTGTGGAACCCCTGATGTGGCTTGTTTCCATATAGATGCACTACCCTTGTACAGGACCATCTGTTGTCTATCATTCAGATAGGACCTTACCCACTGAGTAACCTTACTATGTACAGTGCATCACACTGAAAATGATGCAAGCAGTTTGCACAAAAGGAAAGTTACCAAATCAATATTAATTTTTGTCCAAATATAATCATATTTTATTTTCAAATAGTATTTTTATTACCATCACTGAATCTCTCATGAAAAATATGCAAATTATTCTTTGCTAATAACAAAAATTAAAATCCTTGAACCATGTACAAAATTCATGTCACAGTGAAAATGATGAAAAGTCAAAAAAAAACCTTCTTGAAAATTAAATTTAATTTAACTAATATTTCGTGGGAAGTCCTTTGCTTTGTATTAATGCCTCCAAAGGATTTGGCATCAGATTAACCAGCTTTTTGGTGTAACTTGGGCTTACTTTCTTCCATTCCTCCTGTAGGACAGTCATCAAGTCATTTTTAATGAAAATGTTGTGTTTTCTTACTTCCATTTCTAGCAGACTCCAAATATCTTCAATAACATTAATATCTGGAGACTGAAGAGGCGATTTTTTTTAATTATTGGGAAGGACAGGAAAATAATGGTGGTGCACGCTCTAGGGATGAACGGGTTAGGAAGGTGCAAGAGGTAAAGTACTTAGGATCAACATTCCAAAGTAATGGGGAGATACTCTTATGTGATCCATAGAATCAATTGGAGATGGCTGAAGTGTAAACAGGCAGGCAAAATCCTGTGTGATAGGATGGTCCCAATCAAGTTGAAAAGAAAATTATACAGGGCAGTGGTTAGGCCAGCTATGCTATATGGATCAGAGTGTTGGGCAGTGAGGAAGAGCCACACCAATAGAATGCAAGTATCCAAGATGTGAATGGTGTGGCATACAGGTGGGGTGTCAAGCGTTGATAGAATATGGAATGAGTATATTTGAGATAGCCTGAGGGTAGCGGACATCATGCAAAAAATGGGAGAATAGTTTGAGGTAGTATGGACACTCAATGAGAAGAGGGGAGAAGTAGCTTGTTAGGTGCATTTCACGAATGCACGTGGTTGGAAGCATCTGAGGCAGAGTGAGATCAAAACAGACTTGGGAGCAGTGTGTGGGGTGCACGGGGAACTGGTAGGAGATAGACGGGAGTGGAGAATTAGAACCCCTGCAATAGGTGGGATAAGGGTATGATTATGGAAGCACCATTCTTTAGTTTAGTCATTCAATGATGTGGTTGCACTGTAGGACTACTCCTGTTAATAATAATTGAAGCTACAGTATCTCTCTTGTTTTTTTTCCCCCAATTTTAAAGTTTTCAATTGCAATTTCCCATTCTCTAATTGAAGTATGGGCACCCATTTTTTTTTTCACTCAAAACACTTTCCAATCAGAAATAAAAACACTTTAACTGATAAATGACCCGACTGTGAACTGCTTAGTATTTAACTTCAAGAGCATTTACACATTGCCTTATTACAATAATCGACTTTGCATCATTTTCACTGTGACATGAATTTTGTACATGGTTCAAGCTTTTTAATTTTTGATTTTAGTAAAGAATAATTTACATATTTTTCAAGTGATATACAATGTTGTTAATAGAAATAGTATTTGAAAATAAAATATGAGTATATTTGGATAAAAATTCATATTTATTCAGTAACTTTGTTTTTGTGTGAACTGCTTGCATCATTTTCACTGTGATACACTGTATCCCTAACCTGGACATTTTTGAAACCAACCTACTGTTCATAGGCCTACTGTTCGTTGGGACACTCCACATACACCAGAGGGCAAACTCCTACTCATGAGAATTTTGCTGATCTGCTCTTTGCATAGAAGAATAGGTTCTTTTAGGTACAAGTGACACTGTACACACCATCGTTCCATCCTATGTAAGGCACCCTTTCGGTCTCTTTAAGACAGGGGTGGGAAACGTACGGCATGCATGCCAGGGATGGCACGTAGAACAATTTTGTTGGCACGTGTACAGGGTAACCTACAGTATATAAAGCTAAACCAATCAGCAACTCCTAACCGTTTTCCCGCTTATGGCAGGGTCGGATACCCATCTTGTTCCTCTGAATGGACACCAGGGTAATATACTGGACTGCTGATCCCTACTTTTATCATCGGTCTACTGTTCATTGGGGCATTCCACCCAACAACGCTAGGGGCGAGCTCCAGCACCTGGAAAGTTTTACCTCATCTACCCATTGCAAAGTAGAGAGGGTTGTTTTATGTGCTAATGCCATCTTACACCACAGGGGACCTCTGTTTTACTTGTCATCAGAAGGAGGCGCACTCAGGGCCTCTGTCCACTCCTCCAAAAGAAGCCAGCCTGCCTCAGTCTACTGACGCAGTTGCTCAGCATACTGCCAATCAATTGGTGAAATTTCCATTTCCTGTAACAACTCTGGAGATAAGGGTACCCTACAAGATATTCCCATTAGTAAATCAAGAACTATATTTAAATTTTTGGCACTCCAGCAGAAAAAAGGTTCACCATCCCTGCATGGAATAAGGGGTGAGGACCATTTTAATCGATTTTGAACAATCTACAACAGATGGGCAACTCCATGCACAGCAATGGAGACGGTCATCAGTCCTTTCGTATCGTCACCAACGTTTTGCTGGGGAGAGGGGACACACATGCCCACTACATTGTTCTAATGCAAAGTCTACACAGACACTATGCTCATATGACGATTTTTGGGTATTAGCGGTACCTGGTGTTCCTAAGTGGCCATCCATGCTGGTATTAACTGGCGTTGTGCTGCTTAACTGCAGATATCAAACGATAACTGGTGCAACGCAATACAGCCGAATGAGGAACCTGGGACATGGTTGTTGTTGTTGTTTGTTGGTGCTTTAGGGCCCTTCAACTACAAGGTCATTAGAGACCCGTCCACAGCATAGTTCTTATGCAGAGACTGCACACACACTACACTAATGCGACGATTTTTGGGTCTTAGACGTACCCAGTTTTCCCAAGCGGCCACCCTTGTCAGTACTAGCTGGGGTTGCGCTGCTTAACTTCAGTGATCAGACGAGAACTGGTGTGTCCAACGCAATTCGCCGCTCCCTGGGACATGGTCTTCAGCTATGTAGAGGGCATGCTGAGTGAAAGAAGAGAGCTGGTGAGAGAAACGTCCCTAGTACAGCATAATAACTGGTAAAGCTCTAAGGGCACAATAACGTACCAAGTTTGAAGTGATGTGTCAAACGGTTACAGGCTAGAATCCTGAAGATGGCAGACGTTTTAGTTGGACCGATGATGGGAGCCCAACAGTTGGAAAAAGGAACCTACAAGGGGCACATTGGCGTTGAATTCTAATTCTACTTCACTACGCTGCAAGCAGACTTATTTGGCCAATATGGTAGTGGAGAGACTCTCATTCCTACATATGATACCAAGCTATACCATGCAATTCCCATCTTCTGCACCATTTGTAAATCTTATCTAGAACCTGTTGTAATTGTGCACAGCATGATAACCCCTCATCTAATACCTGAACAATACATGTGTCGTCTGCAAACAGGGAAAGGAAGGAATTAATATCAAGTCCTATGTAATCCACATAGTGAATGCACAACAAAGGACGCAATACACTTACAGTATGTGAGGGACCCCTGACGTAGCCGGTTTCCATTCAAGTGCACTACCCTTGAACACAACCCTCTGTTTTCTTCCAACAACATAGGACCTCACCCACTGAGTAAACTAACTATATATTCCTAAGCTGGGCATTTTTGAAACCAGCTTATCACTGGATACCATGACAAAAGGCTCTTCATAGTCCAAGAATACAATATCAACCTGCATTCTGTTATTTAAAGCCTTTTGATTGTAATCCACCAGGCAATCCAATTGGGTGACACATGGCCTCCCTTTCCTAAACCCATTCTGATTATTACTAAGGATGCCATTCTATTCCAGATATGCCATTATAGATTTGAATACTGGTCTATAGCGCTTAGGGTCCACTGCAATGGGGCGTCCGACGACTTGGAAAATAAATGGAGCAATGTCACCCTAGTGATAATAACCTTATCCATTCCTCCCTTTGAATCCCTATCAAATACTGGCTGGAAGTCATGCCATTATTAGAATGCACATTTAGAAGTACACAGATGCAAATCCTAGAAAAGAATAGTGCCTTAATCCACAACTTTGAAGCAATATTATATTGAAGTTGGGGTATTGTGTAAAGCTCAAATCATAAAATTCAAATGGCTCTCTAGTATCCATAAAATCTTTAAATTAATGCTTACCTTTCTCCCAGAGCTATAAAGCTGAGATCCGTCTGGAGAAAACATTACTTGTGTGACACCACCAACTTGTCCCTTAAGTAAAAATAATTGGGTTCCATCATTTTCAGCATAAACGCCAACTAAAATAACAAGAGAGGGAAAATTCAACTATCGTATTGAGGTAACATCACCAACAAAAGCCTAAAGTACTTCGTATGCAATGAATTTGAATAATAGTGAAGCGCATCTATTCATTAAAAGATTTATTATTTACTACTACTGATCCACCATGGTGGCAGAGATGTTGCATTTTAGAATTCTGCATCAGCTGTGCCAGGATCGATACTGGATCAGAGTAGTTTGGCATATTGCTTGAACCTTTCTTTGGATGGAGAGTAAAGCTGTGAACCCCATGAGATGTACATGACGTGACTTGCATGTAACAAAAATTTCTACATCCAATGTGTATACTGGCAATATTTCCAGATACAGGACCTAACCCCATGGTGTCAGTGGAAAAGGTGTGCCCAAATGAAAAAAAAAAACAGGACGATGATAAATTCAATGGTGTTCAAAATTAAAAGAATAGACATAATTAAGATTTCTCAAAGATACTGAACTCAAAACTTGAAATTATACCTTAAAATAACAGTGGTATATTGCAGGAATTGAATTTATCACTAATAGCATCACAGTGACATTGAAAGGCTAGGCAGAATGGTGGGGCAAGTAACAAATAGAACAAAGGTCATGAATGAATACATTGATCTGCTGTCCCAGCACTTGGTTTTGTTTTGTTGGTGTTTAAGGTCCCGTCAACTACAAGGTCATTAGAGACCCCCAGCACTTGGTGGAGGGTATCATAGGTGAATGGCTAGGACAGTGATTCTCAACCACTGTGCCGCGAGGTCGGGTACCCATCTTGTCCCTCTGACTGGACACAAGGGCGATATATTGGGCAGTGTTTTCCCACAGCCGGTTGCCAATCAAAGCTGCAATTCCTATGCTATTTATCATCTTTCTACTGTTCGTTGGGGCATTCCACCGAAGACGGGGGGCAAGCTCCTGCACCTGGAAATTTTGGTCCTATACCCGTTCCATATAGAGAGGGTTCTTCCATGTGCAAATGCCATCGTACACCACACAGGACCTCGGTTTTACTTCTCACCCGAAAGAACGTGCACTCAGGGCTTCTCTCTGGATGGAAAAGTCGTCCACAAACAGGAACGGTTGTACCGTGGCATGAATGGAGGAGGGAAAACCATTCACTTTAACAGCAAAGAGCGTCACACTGAGGATGCTCCCCTGTGGGACACCATTCTCCTGCAGAAAGGCAGGAGTTAGAGTAGGTGTTACCCACACGCACTATGAAGATCTGGTTGGACAAAAAGCTTAGGAGGAAGAAGGGCAAATTACCCCTCAGCCCCCACTGGTGCAAGGTCTCAAATATACCATATGCCACAGAAGACAGCCACTAAGTGCTGCCTGTGGAGAAAGGCCTCACGCACTGCTGTCTCCAGGGAGATCAAGTGATCCATGGGAGACCTGCCATCACGGAAGCCACATTGGGCATTGACGAGAAATTTGTGCTGTTCCAGATACCACACCAGGCGCAAGTTAACCATGCGTTCCATGGTTTTACACAGACAGCTCGTCAAAGATATGGGCCTGTAATTCGTGGGTAGGCTACTATCCTTTTCAGGTTTTGGGAGGGGAATGATGATAGCCTCCCGCCAGCCTACAGGGATTTCGTGCTGCTGCCAAATATAATTAAAAACCTCAAGGAGGAAGGAAAGACCATTCTCAATTGATGTTATCAGGACTGGAGGCAGTATCCCGGGCCCGTGCTGGAGCTGCCCGCAGCTCCCAAGGGGTAAATGGGTCGTTATACCCCTCAGCAACACCACCAGATAAGTTAATTGGAAGGCGTTCTGCAGCTTCTTTCTGTATGATGAAAGCTGCAGTGTAGTGCTGGGAACTGGAGATGGCTGCAAATGTCCTTGCCAGCTCCTCAGCCTCCTCACAAGGCAGAAGTAGATGTCTCCCTTGCACAAGGAGACCAGAGCCACAGGATTGTAAGTACCTTCGCTGGATTTTTCTCAGCCTTTACCAGACATTCTTGGATGGCGTGTGGTGGGTAAAATACTCACTCCATACTCACTTCCCACATACTCACTCCATGAGGAGCGTTTGGCCTCCTTGATTACCCGTCATGCATATGCCCAGGCTCTGAGGTAGTTTACACGATTGGCATCAGTTGGATGGGACTGGAAGAGGCAAAGGGAGCCCCTGCGGGCCCGAATCACACTCCAACAGTCCTCCGTCCATCATGGCACCCGTGCTCGTGGAGGGTTGCATGAGCTCTGGGGAACAGATGCCAATGCCGCCCTGATCACCACCTCTGTGAAGTGGCTCACTAGATCATTGACCCCATCAAAATCATGCAGTAGGCGAAACTGGATTCGACGAGCAAAATCCTCCCAGTCTGCCTGATGCAAACACCACCATGGTGGTTGTTGGGGAAATGCCCCACTTCCACTGCTAATCCTGAAGGGGGAAGTGGTCACTTTCCACAAGGGTCAGACAAAACCTCCCATTGCAGACCTGGCGCCAACCCAGGAGAGCAGATGGAGAGGTCGATACAGGAAAGACCACCAGTGGCAGTCATCACAGGTGTAGAGGCACCTGTGTTGAGGACAATGCGGCCATTGTGTGACACCCATTGTTCCAAAAGGAGCCCTCGGGGGTTGCGACTGTCTGAGCCCATTGGGGGTTATGGGCATTAAAATCTCCCATAATCAGAAAGGCTCTGGGAAGCTGGGCTGTGAGGGAGTCAAGGTCAGCCCATGGGATATCCATCCCAGGAGGCAGGTAGAGGGAAGATAGAGTGGTGGGCACGTTCAGTTGCAGTGAAACTGCCATGGCTTGGAGAGGCGTCTGCAAAGTCACTGAGATGTGCATGCATCCATTCCGGATAAGGATAGCCACCCCTCCCACAAGGGTGGCTTGCCTGCTGCCACGTGTCTGCATACATTTTGTAGCCCCGTAACAAAAGCCACCTTTGTAGCACCTGCATAGGACAAGCCACGACTTGGCAAGGCTAGCAGCTGCTGTGCATCTTGATAACTGATACCCTTCTTGACACAAATTCGTGGATGGCACGTTCCTGCAACCAGGTTGGGCAATCTCGAGAAGAGGCGGGGTGGTTTCCCTTACAGTTGGTGCAATAAGGTGCAGTCTTACAAGGCTCGGGGGAATGGTCTCCCTGCCCTCAAGTGCCACACATGGCCCTGGCAGAACAGGAATTCTGGCTCGGAATGAAAGGTAGTACTGGCAAGTGGAGGTAGCCGGCCCTGATGTATTCTGGCAACTTGGGCCTACCAAATATCAGCACCAAGGTGTCAGAGGGGTGGGATTCTCCATCCCTTCGAACCAAGGTGCAGTGGACGGCCACCACACCCTGGTCCTTGAGCTCTTCCACTATGTTCTCCTCTGACTCCCCACGTAGGTCAGGGCACCGCACCACACCTCTACTGGTGTTAAGGCTGCGATGGGGTTCGACCACAATGGGGAAATAACAGTTTCTGCATTTTAAGCAATGCCTCAATGTGGTGAGGGGCAGATGCCTCCACCAACAAGGTGCCATTGCGAAGCTTCTTTACCGAAGTCACGTCACCAGCAACGCCCTTAATGGCTTTGGCAATAAGGAAGGGCGACGCCTTCTCCCCAGATATGGAAGAAACCGGATAGGATAGGTAGAAGGGGTGGAAGGGGATTTAACTGCACCTAAGGCCTCCTTAGATGCAGGGAGATGCTTCACATCGGCGGTGGAGCTCTGCACCTTAAGACTGAGAGGTCACTGCCTCTTGTTAAGGGCAGGTGCCGATGCAGTAGGAGGCACAGAATCATTCTGGGGTCCAGACGGCTTACTGGGAGAATGTGGCCTCTTTTTGGAGCACTACTCATCTCCACAGGCTTAGCAGCTTTTCTAAAAGTAGACTTATCAGAGTATTCCTATAAGAAGAACAAAGAAAAAAATGAATCAGGTGTAGATTTGGAACCAAAAAGAAAAATAAAATGTGACTGAAAACTGATATTTACTCCAAGAACTGACATGGTCTTAAAAGAGATTTGCAATGAAATTCAATTTGCAACTATGAAGCAGATAAAATCTAAACTTGAAAATAGTGGTATTGTTGCATCTGAAAGAACAACAATGTGCCAACTTGCCAAAATGAATTGAAAAGTACACTGAAATGCCAGGAGGCCAAAATTTACAGCAGCCATGAAAGCCAAATGACTGAAATGTGCAAAACAACATCACGATTTTAATTTCGACTTCTATTAATCAGTAAATATTTATATTTCTCCATTTATAAACATTATTTATTAAATATTTAAGTTAAGGCATATTTAACACTGGGTTAAAAGTTTTAGGTTTGCTTCAGTGTGGACAGCACTTGTGAAATTTTAGCCAATAAATCTCAAGATGTTAGAAGGAGTCCAGAAGAGAAATTTTCTGATAAATGTGTTATTCAAACTGCCAAGAATCCTACAAAAGTGAAGATATGGTCTGTAATCAGTGGAAAGGGCACTGGACGTTTGTATGTGGTACAGAACATTATAAGGAAGCACCAATACAAGCAAGTGCTGATTACCTGACTTTTCACTCAGTTAAAGGATTCTTTTCTAAATGGTGAATAAATTTACATTTATGCAAGATGAAGCGTCCCGTCATACTGCAAAATATATAAATACATTTCTAGATAAGAAAAAATATTCCTTCATTGCTTTTTCCAAGTAATTCTCCAGATATCAATCCAATAGAAAATGTTTAGGAGTTCATTAAGAGAGAAATTGCAAAAGAAGTTATAACCAGCAGGGAACAGCTGATAGAAAAATAACTAATGTGTGGAATCATCACTCATATATGCAAGAAACAGCGCAAAAGAGTATTGAGAGTATGCCAAGGTGAAATAAATCATTAAAAGCAGCCAAAGGTGACTGACTTTACAAAATACCCAAAAAATAATAGATTTATTATTTTTAATGTAATTAATTCTATAGCCATCAAACACTGTATTTTATCCTTCCAAAATGTTGAAAAATGTTTATAGTTGATGCTAAAAAAAATTTAATTTCAAAAAGTATCGTAATTGAACTTAAAATGGCAAAAATTGTAAAAAAAACAAGGTGCGTCTAATAATTTGGCCAGGGACTGTAAACCCTGCCATACGCAGGAAAGGGTAAGGAAATATGATGCCATGAGTCATTCCGATTAAGGCACCAGTAGTTTCGTTGGCATCACTGATAGACTAGCGTTGTCTCGTCGCCCATTTTTAGGGTGTGGGGGCGATTTCTTTTGTCAATCACAAGGAGTGGTGAGCGCCTGAACCTAGAAATTTTGAAGAAATTCGCCCATGTCTATCACGCCATGTAAAATTGGGTTCATTAATGTGCTGCTAACACACAAGGGGTAGATCCAGAGGGAGGGAGCAATGCAGCAATTCCTCCTCCTCAGTTCCTCAATGGGGCGTAACTAATGAGGCATTTCTCCATTCCTATTCGCATTTCAATACTGCCAGTCCAACAGTTGCAGTCCAATACTGTAATTATTCTAATTAACAGCGTCTTCCAATAAACGGCACCCTCCAATAACTGCCACACCGTTCAGCTGAAATAATAATAAACAGTGCTGTTTATTTCAAAACTCTATGGAGGTGATCGTGCAAGTTAACTTGAATTTTTTTAATGATTAACCCTTTAATGCCACACACGAGTACTCTTATCCAGCCTGTGGCAGGGTTGGGTCCATGGGTCCAATGAACATGCTATGACTGGGAACACCCCAGCCAGGCGTCTGGAACCTTCAGGAATATTGCCTGGTTGTCTGTGGGGGATGCTGCCCTACCCCACTGTTCCAACACCACATTTTACAACCAAAATATAAATTTTGGCAGGTAAATTAATGCTTTGTCAGTTTTAATATCGCATGGTGTCAGACCTATTGCACAATAACTATAATGCAATAAGGCTGTGGTTTTTAAAGCATGTTCCGTGAAACCACTTCGTGTTCTGCAAAAAACTATAATGCATTAAGAAATCAGGCTCATGCCTAACCAGAGGTACTGGTGTACCCCAGTGTTTTTCTTCCTCCTCTCTGTTCTGTGGGTGACCCTGGCGCAATGTGATTCACAGTAATTTCACATGATAGGTTGAACTTCCTAATAAGTCACAGATGGGTGGTTAATTGCTTTTTATTATTCGAATAAGGATGGATGGGGTACTCCTGTACCCCTGTGTAGCAACTGTGTAAAGTGTAAATGGCCATACGAGGTGCAGGAAATGCCATATGCAGTGTGTAAAGAGGAAAAAATTCATTTGCTTTAACCACCACATTAAAATTGTTCAAATTCTCTATAATGGTATTTATCCTCTTTCTGAGCATTGCAAGCAAGGAATCACACTATATGGTGTAAACATCAGTGCAATAGCTGGCAAGTGCTCTCCAGACAGTTTTTTCAGACACTACTTGTACACATTTTTGCTACTCATGTAAATGCTTGCACAAGTTACCATCGGTAGTACTTGCGCAAATTGTTTGCTTGTGTAAACTAAGCTTTAAAGTGCAGATATAGTTGAAAGAAAAGTTTCAAAGGGAAAGTATTCTTTAGCATTTAAATTGTTGGGAATTTCTGAGAATGATGGTAGTTGTCATGTAGCTAAACCACTACAGTTATCTGAATCTAGGGTAAGGATTTAAATTTTAAATGAACCATAGATTATTTTTCTCAATTTAATTTTGCCAATAAATTCAGATTCGAGAGTGGCGTCAGCAAAAATCAAAATTAATAGAATCAACTTGTCCGGCTAAAAAGTTTCCATTTATAAATTTAAAAAAATAATAAACAGCGCCCTCCAATAAACGGCGCAACAAAAAAAGCATTTGAAAAAATAAACGACGCGCCGTTTATTAGAATGATTACGGTATGTAGTTGGCTAAACCACTGAAAATAGGGTATGTCGAAGGGGCAGTAGAGGACCTATTGTAATTTCTTGCTAGCTTTATACTTGGAACGCACATTTTTTAAGTGCTCCACCTAATCTGCCCCTGAATCTGCAACTGTAACACATTAATCTGCAACTGTAACACAGGTTTCTCTGTTTAACATTCTTGATCAGCGATTCTCAACCACTGTGCCATGGCACTTTATGTTCCGCGAGATTCACGAAAGTGTGCCGCGAGGTCGGGCACCCATCTTGTCCCTCTGACTGGATAATATTGAGCAGTGTTTTCCCCACAGCCGGTTGCCAACCAAAGCTGCAACTCCTATGCTATTTATCGTCTATCTACTGTTCGTTGGGACACCAAAGACAGGGGGGCGAGCTCCTGCACCTGGAAATTTTGGTCCTCTACCCGTTCCCTAATAGAGAGGGGTCTTCCACGTGCAGATGCCATTGTAGACCACACGGGGCCTCGGTTTTACTTCTCACCCAAAATAAGGTGCACTCAGGGCTTCTCTCTCGCCCGAAAAAGCCAACCCACCTCGGTCCAGTATTGACTGAAAAACTACTGACACAGTTACCGAGCGCCACCGAGGCAAGTTTTTGCATAGGGTTAGGTTGCAACTTACAGTAAATATTTTCTTTGGCATTTGTGTGCCCCGAAATGTGTCGTTGTTAGTGTGCCGCTAAATTTTGAAATTAGTAAAAGTGTACTGTGACGAAAAAAAGGTTGAGAATCGCTGTTCTAGATCATCACTGTATGGGCATTGTACAATATATCCTTTCACTGGAATTTTTCTGGTTTCGACTGTACTGTTATGTTCGGTTTCCTTTGGTTAGGTTCATTTAGGATTCAGTCGGTTATGCTCTTTTGATTTGGTTAGAATAGAGAGTGTAATTTTTTAAGTAAACAATGCCTTTATTTCAAAATCTACAACACATAGGAAAATGTTTAGAAAAAAGTTACACAGTAGCTGATGGAGGGGGACATTCATATCCTAAAACAGTTCGAAAATTTCGGCGGTAGCTTTTTTTATGAAAATGCAAAGTGACATTTTTTTTAGAAATAAAGAGGGGTATCCCGATACCTAAATTTAAAAATAAGCTGTCAAAATTGTACTGATGCAGTATGTGTTAGTGGCCTATGTAGCTAAAGGATTCTGCGTCAGGCATTAAGTTCGGGAAATTGTCACTCTTAGCCGACCCAACTAGCTAACTTGGAATGCAAACCAAGTCTATGCTCTCTCTACTATGCAACGGGTAGAAGAGGCAAAATTTCTAGGTGTAGAAATTCCCCCTGGCGTCGGTGGAGTGCGCCAACGAACAGTAGACTGGATATAAATAACCACAGGGGTTGCAGCTTTTTCAGTAATCCGCTGTGGTAAACACTGTCCGATGGGTACGCGACCCTGCTTTGGGTCTAGAAAAGGGTTAGGAGTTGCCAATTTCTATAACAAATTACAAGTTTTTGCACATTTTATGACTTGACCCTCCCTGATATCCCCAAAGGCCCCATGGTTGACTGAATGTCTGTTCATTTACATATGCTCCCTCCCCATTCCCAGATAACCAAAGACCTTAAAGAATAACGTAAATCAAGTAATATTAGTGAATTTTCTTGTAGCGTTTTTGGCTGACGCACGCTACGCTAAAAAGATGACAATTCAACTGCGCAAGTGCAAACACTGCTCGCAGTAACATTAGACGGACCTTACACGTTCAATCTGCCATCAGTTCAATCCATTTTCGTGATCATGAAAAGATTGATGGCAGATTGTTTGATTGATGGACGGCATTACACGTTCAATCAAAACTGGCATCAATATCAGCAGTTTTGACATTGAAGCCATCGAGAGAGGATCTGTCAAGAATGGAATATAATAGTCAACAATTTCGGAAAGGTGTAATAGCAATAATAGTAGCATTAGCTACTAAAAAACGAATTAAAAGAAAAAGATGGATGAAAGAGTGGCTGAGGAAAAGAACCGAGTTCACTCATTTAAATCTATTGAATGAAATAAGGTCCACTGATGAAGGAGAAGATTATGAAAATTACTATCGAATGAAAGAAGCCTGTTTTGATGAACTGTTAAATCTGGTTAAGCCATATATAACCAAAACAGATACGTGCATGAGAAGATCAATATCTGCAGAAGAAAAACTGGCTGCAACGTTGAGATACCTTGCTACTGGAAGGAATTTTGAGGATTTGAAATTTTCAGTGATAATGTCCCCAGCTGCTGTCAGTGAGGCTGTAATAAGCACATGTGAAGCACTACTGTATGTCCTACAGTCTTACATTAAGGTATGTAAAAAATACAATATTTCCTTTTTTGTACAATGTAATTTTACTTTAATACAGATAAAAATTGAATGAAATACAGTAACTATAGCAAAAATATAAAATACTTATAATGCACAAAGTAGATCTTTATGGTTCAAAACTAACAAACACTGTACCACTAGTATACTGAGATTCTTCATATGCACTTCTGTAACACAGTTCCATGTCTTGAGCTGGGCCTGGAGTTGTAGCTGAAGTTTGTGTGTAGAGTGGTTGTGGAGACTGTTCTGATATGACTGAATAAGGAGATGGCTGAGAAGTAACTGAACTATGTGACTGTGAAGTTGACTGTGAATGATGTGAAATGCTAGACTTTGATATATTTATTTGTACAGAATCTCTGGTTAAATTTCCTAGTTCAGCCTCAAAGAGTATGTCATTTATTGCCTTTTTGGCATATAATCTTTGTGTAGGGTCTAGTCGATCAAGAGTTTCTGCCCACTCAAAAGCAATTGGATTGGTTATTGGCTTGGGGGGTTGGGATAAGTATTCACATGCACGATTTAATAAATCATTTTGTTGAGCAATTACACCTTTCCTAACATTAGTAGGCCGAGGCTTTGGACGTGGAATAGGATTAACTGATGAAATGGATGTAATTATTTCTTGAGTTTCAACTTCTTCCTGGTTCACATTATCTTTATTTGGGAAGTTGTTGCCCTCTTCATCACCATTTAAAGCCTATAAAAATGTAGCATACTTAAATTTCATTTTCTATTTCAGGTACCATCAACAGAGGAAGAATGGAAAAACATTGCTTCAGAATTTGGGGAAAGATATCAGTTTAACAACTGTTTAGGAAGTTTAGATGGGAAGCATGTTGCTATTCAAAAACCAGCCCATTCAGGAGCACTTTACTATAATTATAAGGGATTTTACAGCATTGTTCTGATGGCTTTAGCAAATTCCAAAAAAGAATTCATTATGGTTGATGCTGGAACAAATGGGCGTGTTTCTGATGGTGGTGTACTATTCTACACTGACTTCTGGGGGAAGGTTGAACATGGTAGGTTAAATATGCCAGAACCGTCTCCACTTCCATACACTGATGAACACTTTCCATATGTATTTATTTCAGATGAAGCTTTTTCATTAAAACCAAATTTATTGAAACCATATCCCCAAGGTGTGTGCACTAACAACAAGACATGCCTAACGTTTAATTACCGCCTGTCACGTGCAAGATCAGTGGTTGAGGGGGCCTTTGGTCTATTAAGAAGTAAGTTTGGTGTCTTTCAAAAGGCAATATGTCTTGAGCCCAAAAAAGCAACAACCATAGTACTGACTTGCTGTTTTTTTACATAACTATTTGCTCAAGACACAGTCACGTAGTTACTTGGCTTCAAATTGGAGAGTTAAAAGAGCAGAGATACATACAAAAGATCACCAATTCTCATCTTTACAGCCCACTGGCACTCAGAGAAAGGCACTGAGAAGTGCACAAACTATAAGGGACAGATTTTGCCACTATTTTAATAATGAGGGGAATTTGAATATTACTAAAAGTTAACTATGTATAAACATGACCTATGTATATCAACCTTAATAAATAATATCTATTGAAATTTTACTTTTTGTATAATTATTACAAATGCAATTTTACCTGGGGCTTCTCGAATCTGTCCAAAAAACGAAGAAATTCAAAAGACCAATTTTTTGGAGTGTATACTTCATCCACTCCAGCTCCGGATCTTCTAGATTCTATTATTTTTTTAACTTCTCTTCTATAATTTGATCGCAAGGAGTTGATCTTTTTCTTTACGTCTTCTAATGTTGCATTTTTGTGATTAGGTTTCATTTCTTTATAAATTCCAAGAAGTTTTCTCAGAGCGTCATTTCTTTTATATTTATTCACATAGTCGGTATGTGTTTTATCCCATAAAATGGGAAGTGTTTCAAACGTGAGAATGAAACGTTTCTCGGGCTCTAACTGCATGTCTGCAGCTAACTGTGGCTCCGGAGCGTCCACGTTGACTTCCTCCATTGCTGTCTGCCCTTTGACTGACAACAGATTGATGGAAATGCGATTACACGGTCAATCTGTCATCAGTTCAATCAGGATTGACAGTATTTATTCAATTATTCGAATAATCGTCAATCCACTCTGTCAATCCATCAATATGACCATTACACGTTCAATCTTCTATCAATCTGGATCAAAGAATTGGATTTTACTGATGCCAGATTGAACGTGTAAGGTCCGTCTAAAGGTGCGTTTCAACGCACGCATCGCCAATTCTACGTCGGACGCACGCAAACCGCTAACGAAATATAAAAGGCTGGATTCATCAGTCAATAGGTGGCGCTCGTGCATCGGCGGTTACGTTTTACTAAACGTTACTGACGTCACGTGGTCTGCGTACGTCTTTGCGTGCGTCCGTTGACGTTGCAAGAAAACTACCTAATATTTCAAAAGCGTAGACCCCCCCCCCCCAGCACATTCACAGTAAATAACGAAATACTTACTAGTTCGAAGATAAGAGCCAGCTGCAAATACGTCATGGGTTACAGGCTCAAATGCAATGGTTGATATTAGTCCTGGTTGGCCATCGTCTTCGCGAATTTAACAAAGAAAACCAATCATTACTGAAATTCATACTCTATGTCAGTGGTTCTCAAATGGTGCTCCGCGGAGCCCTGGGGCCCCGTAGTAGGATTTTCGGGGCTCCGCGGCCACAAAGCGCTGCGGATCCCTGCAGCACCACAAACGCCAGTCAATCGTTGTCCAGCGATGAAGAAGAAGTTAAAATTTGAAAGGATTTCTGGAACAAGGACTTATTCCTAAAACAATCCATATTACAGTCGACTCTTGATATAACGACTCGCAATATAACCGACAGGGTAGCTAGCAGTGGCGGATCCAGGATTTTCGTCGGGGGGGGGGAGGAGGAGGGTTGATCTAAAACTCCCATATTATGCGAATATAAGTTTATATGTGCATAGGGGGGTTACAACCCCCCAAAAGCCACCCTGGATCCGCGCGTGGTAGCTGGTCGTGGCAAAAATGCCTATACCTCCCATGTATTAACTCAGCGATTCTCAACCACTGTGACGCGGCACTTTAGTGTGCCGCGAGGTCGGGTACCCATCTTGTCCCTCTGACTGGATAATATTGAGCAGTGTTTTCCCCACAGCCGGTTGCCAACCAAAGCTGCCAGTCCTATGCTATTTATCGTCTTTCTACTGTTCGTTGGGACACCGAAGACAGGGGGCGAGCTCCTGCACCTAGAAATTTTGGAACGGGACCTCGGTTTTACTTCCTACCCGAAAGAAGGTGCACTCAGGGCTTCTCTCTCGCCCGAAAAAGCCAACCCACCTCGGTCCAGTATTGAACCAAAAACTACTGACGCAGTTACCGAGCGCCACCGAGGTAAGTTTTTGCATAGGGTTAGGTTAGAACTTACAGTATATATTTTCTTTGGCGTTTGTGTGCCCCGAAATGTGTCTTTGTTAGTGTGCCGCCAAATTTTGAAATTAGTAAAAGTTTACCGTGGCGAAAAAAAGGTTGAGAATCGCTGTATTAACTGCTTGATATAACGACCGCTCGATATAACGAAACCATTCGATGTAAAGAATGGTTTGGCTGGCCCCTTCATTATCCCACAATGCTAATTGACTCTCTTCATAACGAACAGTTATTGGGTGTCGTAGGTCAGAGACAAAGCATATTCCTTTGTGCAGTTGGGAAAAAAATTTAGCATCAGCTTTAGATGAAAACCACTAGGAGTAATAGGAATTCACGAAAACTCCCTGGGACCAAAACAAGGCCCCTTGGCAGAGCTGGCGCCAGCTTTTGCAGAAAGGAGTTGAAAAATAAATATTTTGCGGGTCCTTTTGTAGGAAAATACATTTTACATTTTGTAATATAGAGGCTTCGCATGGGGCTTTAGTAAAGGCGAGGCTGGGTTCTGGCGAAAGTGGTGAACCAGGCTTGCACCTCGGCACAAGCCTGGGCCAAAGGAGAGCGGCTTATTGCGTTGGACACACCTGTTAAACAACGCAACCTCAGTTAGTACTGACATGGGTGGCTTTGTTTGTTGGTGTTTCACGACCCTTCAACTACAAGGTCATTAGAGCTTCGTACTTATGCAGGGACTGCACAGACACTACACCAATGCGAGGAGTTTTGGGTATTAGCAGAACCCAGTTTTACCAAGCGACCATCCATGTCAGTACTAGCTGGGGTTGGGCTGTTTAACTTCAGTGATCAGACGACAACTGGTGTGTCCAACGCAATTCGCCGCTCCCGACATGGGTGGCCGCTTGGGAAGACTGGGTACTGCTAATACCCAAAAATCGTCACATTAGTGTGGTGTCTCAGTGTCTGTGCAGTCTCTGCATTCGAACTACAAGGTGGGGGGGGGGCTTTAATGACTTTGTAGTTGAAGGACCCTAAAACACTAACAAAACATACCAAAACTTGGTCAAAGGCCCAGGTCGCGGCGGGTTCGGCAAACGCGCTGAACCCGCTTCATGCCAGCTCTGACTCTTGGTATAACAGACACTCGATATAACGAACGAATTGTTCATCCCCTTCGCATTCGATATAACAACAGCCGACTGTATATATTTGCTTACAGTCATTTCTGCGCATGCTTAATTTTTCAATATTGCTTGAATCAAAAAAAGGGCTCCGGCGAAAGAAATGGCTGCCAGGTAAGGGCTCCGCGACTCCAAACGGGTTGAGAACCGCTGCTCTACGTTACACATAGCACTTATCAAGTCTGACTGACTTATTGATCGCAAACCCTAATTTAGGCCAAACTAATTCATTTTGCGGGTATTTGTTTATCCTTCCGCCTTACAGATGCTTCTGACTAACCCATTAAAAGACTGACCGGGATGATTCTGGTATCCCACGTATATTTTATTTTGTTATGGTTAACTACTGTACTTTTTCTTTTACAACAAGGAAAGAAATCTAAAAACTCAAGTTGACTGGAATTCAGAAGAAGTGGGCCAGCGTTGGTGTGAACCACATTATCATACATTTAGCGTTGTAAAGCTTCTAACGAAAAAGGACATATTGCTTGCAGGGTATCGGACCCAGAGTAACCCAACAATTCACAATACAGTAGTACGTTAGGTGTAATCCATTGCCTTTGAGAATGCCCTGAGGCAGGAACGCATCTGCAGGTTCCCCCTCCACTTCCGTTTCGTTTTCTTGGAGTTTTAGGGCCCTTCAACTACATGGTCACTGCATAGTTCAAATGCAGAGACTTCACAGACACAGCGCTAATGCCGCGATTTTAGGGTACTAGCGGTACCCAGTTTTCTCAAGCGGCCACCCATGTTAATACTGGCTGGTGGTTGCTGGATATGATCCGATGAGAACTGGTGTTTCCAACGCAATACAGTATACCGCACCCCTCCACTCCCGCATATATCCAACTAGGTCCCCATCCATCCCACACAATCATATCCCTCCATTAAAATTTCCACTTTCCATGTCTGAAATCTAAGTTTTGTTCTCTTCATTGGTGAGAAATGTCCTACTAGAGGAACCCCAGTCAGGCGTCTAGAACTTGCAGGAATGATTGACGGGTTGTTTGTGAGGGCTGAAAGTCGGCCTATCGACGGCACCCGAGCCCGCTTCCTCACCCCTGACGACCACTGGTACTACGGGTGTGGTCCCCTGCAAAGCTATTTTATCGTTGTATCTCTGAATGCATATTAACGCGCTTTACCACTAATACCTCAGATTTCATTTAAAATCTTCCACGCATCCTCATACCATTAGAGAGAAAACTAAATAATTACCTTTTAATGAGAGTTCAGTACATGTTCTTCCAGGATATTCCACATCAAAAATCCTTACTCTATCCTTAAATCCACAATATAGTTTTGTACCGAACGGGTGAAATGAAACACTTAGTGCTGCAGTTATTTCATCCTACAAATAATAGCATGTCAGAATGTGAAGAGAAACAGAAATATGGAACAATGCAGCCAAGGCTGAGGAACACTGAGGCAGACTTGCGAGAAAGTTGTAGGAAGGTGATAGGACATGTGGGATCCGTGGGGATCTAGAGGGCCAGAGCACGCAGATCCGACACTGCCACATACGTGATAAAGGTATGATGATGACGTTAGACGTGTAGATGCCTGCTGGTACCCAATAAACAACATCTTCATCATCATCCCACCCGTATCCTGCCTGCGGTAGGGTCGGGTCTGTAGGTCCACTGAACATACTCTGACTGGGGGTACTCCAGCCAGGCGTCTAGAACCCGCAGGAATATTGGCTAGGTTGTCTGTGGGGAGATGCTGGCCTACCCCACGATGGTACCGTCAAATGCAAAACATCACAAGGTATGACCGTGTAGACTGCTTTTAGCTTCATTTTGCAGCTATATTACCTTCTTCTCCCAACCTCTTGCTCTGTAGTTAATCGCCTTACCTCACCCCAACTACTTCTTAAGGATTGGCCTGTTAAGTAGACGTAAAACAGCAGTAATAATAATAATAATAATACAGGCCACCGCAGTCACGTGAGATAAGGGTCCCTTTAAACATTGTGGTTTGAATCTCGTTTCGATGGCGGTTCAGTTGTGTTGGACACACCAGTTCACGCCAGATAAATGAAGTTAAGCCACCCAAACCCAAGTTAATACCAACATGGGTGGTTGGTAATGAGCGCTGGGTGTTGCAAATTTCCCTTCTAAATCTTCTAGACCTACCTCCTCCTTATCCGCGAGCAGCCTCCTTTGGCCTCGGCCTGTTATGGCTGCTCGTTTTACTCCCCTACACTATAACATAACATGCTAACATTAGGGCCCTTCAACTATAAGGTAATTAAAGCCCCGTCAACTGCGTAGTTCTAATGCACAGACACTACACTAGTGCGACGACATTTCGATATTCGAAACGCTACTAGGTTTTCCCAAGCGGCCAGGCCATGTTAGTACTAGCTGGGGTTGCGTTGCGTAACTTCAGTGATCAGACGAGAACCGGCGTGGCCAACGCAATAAACCACTCCCAAAGCCGTCTTCTATTGGACGAGAAGGCGGCCCCAAGTGCGTCATCTGTGAATATAGAAGGAAGCCAAAGTCACCCATCTGATTGATTTTATTTGTTGTTGTTGTGTGTCGGTGTTTTAGGGCCCTTCAACTACAAAGGTCATTAGAGCCCCGTCCACATCATAGTTCTTATGCAGAGACTGCAGACACTACACTAATGTGACGATTTTTGGGTATTAGCAGTACCCAGGTTTCGCAAGCTCTCACCCATGTCAGTACTTGCTGGGGTTGGGCTGCAGAACTTCAGTGATCAGACGAGAACTTGTGTGTCCAACGCAATTCGCCGCTCCCTTAATTTGTTGATATTTTAGGGCCCTTTAACTACAATGGTCATTAGAGCCCCGTAAATTGAATAGTTCTAAAGCAGTCTGCACAGACCTACCAGGCCAGATTTTGGGTACAACTGGCGACATCAGGCGACAACTGGTGTTTGTAACGCAATAAACCATTCCCAGCGCCACCTTCAATTTAACGAGAGGGCGGCCCCAAGTGCAACGCCTGTGAATGGAGAAGGAAGCCAAAGTCACCCATATATACATTGAAATAAACCGCATAATCCTTTATGCTACGTATTGCGCTACATAGTAAAGAATACGAAAATTGCTGCTCATAAAAGCTACGTACAGTAGTAACTTCGTAGCGTAGGGAATGAATTCTTTTGAAACAGTAGGCCAAAACTTCATAGTGCAGTTGTTGTGCTACAAACGCTACCTCTTTTCAAGTAGGATTTTTTGCACAGTGCAACATGGCGGCCCCCATAGAAGATATTGCAATGGAATATGATAGACTGCAATACTTATTGACAGTACCCAAAAATGATGCGCAACAAATAAAAAATGGTGTAGTTTTCAATTAAAGAACTGATTTCATTTTATGGACATTAAGAACATCATCCTCATCATGGATTGGATTAGTTTCGTGGGTTTGGGAGTAAGCCAGGCAGCCATAACAGGTCGAACCCTTAAATCATACCCTTACACCACCTTTGGCTGGTTCGGGTCAGCGGGTCCACTGAACATACTCTGACTGAGGTCACTCCAGTCAGGAATCTTTGAACCCACAGGAATATTGGCAGTTTGTCTGTGGGGGGGGGGTGCCGACATTAAGAACATAATATTTAATTAAATGAATTGAAATAGTTTAGTCATCTTAGTAGCATATATGGCAACATGGAAGCCTCCATCTTTGTAGCACTACACATGTTGCTGGTAGCGAGCTACATGAATTTTCATGACGTCACAACCAAACTTCGTATGCACTACGTATGAGATACTACAAGTATTTCCGCAGCATAAAAGATTATGCAGAAACATGTAGAGCTGTAACATTCACAAGTATGTTATTCCTTGACCGATATTGCCTGCACCACGAAAACAGACCACCTTTAAAATTAGTAAGTGGTTGTAGCATAGCGTTGGTAGTCAGATACCATCTATGGATTAGAAAGGACTGATCACGAACTTGAACAGGAAATTGGATATCCAACTGAAAGTAAATTTCGAATGTCATTTATTGATAGAAAGTGTGGGGTGCCAGTTAGCACACATTAATAGAGGTTTTTAGCATGACGCGTGATTGGGTAGGGAGGTGGAGTGGTAGGTATAACAACTAGCTGCTCACCCATTGACTGGGGGTCGCTACAACTGATAGCAATTACAAAGCACATAATTTGGGATACCACAAATAAATTGGTCGAAAGTGTTATTCAGATCCATTACACTATCCACTTCACTGAAAGGACGCCGTTTGCTGCTGAGTTGCGTTGGACACACCAGTCATCACATCACGGAAGTTAAGCAACGCAAACCCAAGTTAGTACCAACATGGGTGGTTGGTAGTTGAACGTTGGGTGCTGCAAATTTCCCCCCTGCCACATCCCCTAGACCTACCTCCTACTCACCCGCGAGCAGCCTCCTAAAGGCTCGGCCACACAGAACGCGATCTGTTGCAGTGGGCAGAAATCGTGCGACCGTCGCGACGGTCTGCAATATGAAAACGCCACATAGGGCGCGATGTCTTCATCGGCGGCCCATTGCAAAGTGCCCATTTCAATTTTCTTATCTGATTTTTTTCAAACTGACAATTGGATCGCGCGATAAAATTGTAATTTTGTGCATTCGGATAGCTGCCCGGTGCGATCCAAAATAGATCGCCTTCTGTGTGACTGTCTTAATACAATTTATTGCATTGCAAATAGACCGCTCTCCCGCCGCGACAGACCGCTTTCTGTATGGCCAAGCCTTGAGGGTTAAGCCTGTTATGGCTACTAGGCTTACTCCACAACCTGATTGCATACATGCATATACATACCAAATGATTATAGGAGCGATATGTAGCTCGCAAATGTCCAGTAAAGGCGTCCCAAAGATGAACAGGAGTATGTCTTGATGATGACACAAAACTGAAATAAACATTATTTTAAAAACTGACACCGAATCTTAACTTTCGCGACATAGACTGGCATCCCCAGTGACACCCACTAATATTCCTGTGGGCAGACACCTTGTTGGGAACCCCGAGTCGGAGTCATCTAATCACAAGAATGGGCTATTGTTAATCATGAACGTGGAATGTGGAGACCCTTACAGGCAAAAAATGGAGGATAGATCAAGGGACCTTGGTGAGGGATATAACCTAATGAAAAGGGGCGTGCAGCAAGGTGAGGTGCGAAAAGTGAGGTGCAGCAAGGGGTCACCCTAGTGAAAAAAATACATGACAGGTTAACGTTTGATACAGTAGTTTGGTGGCGAGTACAGCTCCACATGCCTAGGCTGATGATAATGAACCCACATAGGGGAGTTTCTGGCAGGACTTTTATGAGTTGGTGCACTCACTAGATTTTCAGGTATGGCAGTGTAAAAGGAATGTGCGTTTATTGGTTGTAGAGGACTTTAATGGTCAAGTAGGCAGGGTTATGCGGAGGTCCATGGGGGATAAGTGCGTGAATCACACAGCAGAGAAGAGCAGGTTAAAATGACACTGGATGTAATATACAATTGGATTTAGTGAACAAAATAGTCAGTACCATGAAATGACATACAAAAAGAGATTAACGCATCTTACAACAATCACATTAGTTAGAACGTACAAATCAGCTGGAGCACACATTTCTAGGAAAGTGCCTGTTGAAATATCGGTTGCTGCATACAGTTCACGTCTTCCTTTTGTGTGAAATGTAAACGAAACTTTTGACCATAGCCCGTAGGCATATTTGAAAAGCGGTTTTTCAGTTAAGTTCTGTCTTTGTAGATGAGTCTGTCTTTGTTGAGCTCAGTTTTTGTACTCCCGTCTATCTGCCACCAGGTCCCTGTCCACTCCACACACCACCATATCCTTTCAGACAACTTGTTCCCACATCTGCTTCACTTTCCCCCTGCCCCAGGTGCTACCGGCCACCTGCATTCCTAACTAGCTACTTGTCCCCTCCTCTCATTAAATATCCACACAACGCCAGTCTATTTTCCCTCGTATTTTTGGCGATATCCATCACCCCAGGCTACCTCTATTACACTCATTCCTAATTCTATCAGCTTTCGACATGCCACACATGTACTGCAGCATATGCATCTTGGCTACTGGTATTCAACTGACGTGGCTCTTCCTCACTGCCCAACACTCTGATCCATATAGCATAGTTGGCCTTACCACTGCCTTGTAGAACTTCCCTTTCAACGTGATTGGGACCCCCCTATCACACAGCACTCCAGTTGCCTGTCTCCACTTCAGCCACCACCCCATTGATTCCATGGGTCACATCAGCATCTATCTCCCCATCACTCTGGAATGATGATGCTAAGTACCTTACCTCTTGCCCGTTTTTCACCAGTTTGCCCCTTGAACGTATGTCACCATTACTTTCCTGTCCTTCCCAGTTGAAAGCTAAATGGTCTATCTTCCTCATGATTATCTTTAGCCCTCCCTTTTCCATCTTTCCTCTAGTGTTGTTAAGTCCCTTCTCTGTTCTCTGCTGTCATTAATTTTTTCAGTGAATACCAAGCACTTAAGAACCCATACTCCTACTCCTGTCAGCAGTTCGTCCATAACCAGGATGAAACCGTACAGAGTAATTGCTGTACCTAGGGGCACCATGACTTTCACTGGGAAGCTCCCAGTATTCCCCCAAGGAGTTCTTACCACGGCTATTGAGCCTTCATAAATATCCTGGACTATTTGAATCAACTCTTCCTCTACCCCCTTCTTTTGTTATACTTCTCAAACTACCGGTTGTGGGAATCATAGGTCTTCTCCAGGTTGATAAAGACGGCATGGAGATCTTTCTTTGCTGCTCTATCTGCCTCAGAATAAAGGTTGGCTCCATTGTGGACCTCCCGGCATGAACCCAAACTGATTTCCGCAGAAAATTGTTTTATCCCTTAGGCAACATTCCATTACTCTCCACCAAAGCTTCATGGAGTAGCTCATTAGCTATATACAGTACCTTTATAGTTACTGGTACCACAATCTTGGACAT
>JAAFCE010006668.1:1512261-1529223 GCA_013389805.1 Trigoniulus corallinus
AATTAAAGAAATAAATAATCAAGGATATGAATAATTAAAGAAATAAAAATCAGAAGTATATAAATTTTCTCACTGCAGGGAAATTGGGCACCCAGCTGCCACACAGCATGTTGTCTGTCTATGCAGACGACTGCAATGGGGCACAATGGGAGCAGCAAAACCAATAGCATGAGATCAGGCTTAAACTGCTGACCCCATGCCAAGCTTTCGTTTCAATCAATTCATTTATGATTTGAAAATAAATTAATTTTAACACATGCACACATATTTGCTAATAAAGGCAAACATGGATTTTCCTATGGAGGATGACAACAATATAGATGGCAAAAACCAAAATATCCCAAACCTAGTCTTCATTGAGATGGAAAATGATAGGGCTGAAAATGATACCTATTGGGTTGAATTCTCCAAAGAGAGTTAGTGGTGAACTAAACAATGACCATGTTTCTGCACCCTCCCAGAAACCCGAAAAGAACAGAAGATATGGAACCCTTTTCCACCTCCTAACCATGAATCAATGGTGGCAACATATTATACCAATCCACACACAACAACAAACTAAAAGATTTACTACTTTTATTTCTGAAAACGCCAAAATATGAATATTCCACCACCTCACAAAATATAAGGAACAGCAGAACTACCATTTAAAAGTGAAGGTGGAAGCACTGATTATGAAAGAGAGAGAAAAGGTTCTGAGTAAAGGAATGTTGGCTGAAAGGTTACCAACAATTAGTAGGGAAAATGGAGTAAAAACAGAAATGGGGAAAAACTCAAAAGTGTAATAATTATATCCAAACTCTCACCTTGATCAATTTAGTTCCTATCTGCTACTACAATGAATTCTCTTATGATTCAAAAATTTTGGCGATAGTTTTTTCAGGACAATGCAAAGATACATTTTTTCATTAGATAGTGGTAGTTTTAAATATCACATTGCATAGATCTAAAAACATGTGAAATTTTGATGTCACATGTTCCTATACCTAAAATTAAAAATAAACCCTCAAAACTGCAGTAGTGAGTGTGCACCAATGGCCAAGGGCTAAAGAATGATGTCTCAGGTATGGAGCTAGGCAAATTGTTGCTCCTAACCGCTCCAACTAGCTAGCCTTGAGCTAATGTGGATCGTGACACCTTGGCTTGTGCTCCAATTTACCTAGTTGGAGCAGCTGAGAGCAACAATTTGCTGAGCTGCATATTAAAACGTTCAAATTTGTTTTAGCGGTTAAAAGTGACAATTTGCTGAGCTCCATACCTGAGACAACATTCTGGAGCCCTGGGCTATTGGTGCACACTCATTAATGCAATTTTTAGGGGTTATTTTTAATTTTAGGTATAGGAACATGTTATATCAAAATTTCACATTTTTTTAGAGCTATGTGATAGTTAAAACTACCCCTATCTATTGAAAAAAACTGTAACTTTGCATTGTCCTGAAAAAAACTACTGCCAAAATTTTTGAATTGTTTTCGGAAGTGAATGTCCCCCTCCATTAACTATAACTTTTTCCTAACCATTTTATCCCATATCTCATAGATTATTTAAAAATGGCATTGGTTACTTTAAAGTAAACACCCTGTATATCAACATATCAAGGTAATAAATTATCTTCCAAGAATAGAGTGAATCATACTTTTTATCTCATGCTTATACCCTCCGCAAGGAGAATAAATTAAGTTCTTAGTAATTCCTAACGTTGATTTTCCCAGTTTTCAGTACTGAAAATAGGTAGGACATGAAATAGATTCAGGGGGAGGGGGAAATTTAATTTCTCCACCAGCATTGGAAGGATTCAGAAACCAATCCTTCAATCAGCCCCGTAGAATTTGAAGCAAAAATGGTACAAGGAAAATTTAACTTTTACCTCTGATTTCTCTCTGTGTGAGACAAAACATAGATTACGAAGAGGAATCTATTATGTTCGTCATGAAGTATGAATAGTGCTAATTATACTTACTAATGAAATACACCCATACATCTTGCCTATGGCAGAGATCCCATTAATGATCTAGGAACCTCCTAGGCCCTAGAAGAAGTCACTTCTTATGCTTGAAATGCTTAGGGAAGAACTGACTAAAAGGAAAATGCAGTTAGTTCTTCAATTAAAAACTTGTCAAATTAGCACTCAAGAAAACCTACATCTAAGACTTGTAACATGGGAAATGAAAATATTGGAAAAACATGGATTTCAAAAGGGGACCTGGTTTACCCTATACCCCCAAAGTAGAATGGGGAAGGATTCAACTTAACTGCAGTCCTATGGTTTTATCAGGAGATTAGGCCCTGGTAAGGTTGAATCAGTCATGATGAAAATTGAATAGTCCTCATGGTTAAGTGTGCACACAAATAGACAGGAGAATATCTACTGAAACATTCATTCCCTAGTCTATATGGATCTACTACTGGTCCTGGCCAGATTAGTATTAGTAGTCCTGGTTGTCCCATGACAAGGATGTAGCAAAATGCTCATAATCCTGGGTGGAAGATGGGGAAGAAAAATATAGCCTATTTGCAATATATGAAAATTTGTTTTTGCAGCTGCAGCAGAGGCCAATGAAAAATTGTGTGGTGATACCTTTGAAAATGTAATCCAAAAAGAGATTCCTAATAAGGCCATCAGCAATTTTTGGGTCTGGTGACAATTGGGAAATTTCACCAGAAGGGTCCTAAATTGGTAATGGAACCAACCTAAAATGCATTAGAGTACTCAAGGATATTCCACAAGGGCCCTTCAAGGGCTTCTCCCCTAGCTAGAAATCTGGGGGGTCTAGTAAACCAATCTTGAGGTCTAGTAAACCAATGGGGGAAATGGGATTTTGGCACAAAGCCTGGAAGTAAAGGTACCAGTGAAATTCCATTTTCAGAAACTTCTCCTGATAGTAATCCTTGGAGAATGGGCACCATAGACAACATTGGTATAAATAGATGCAAACAGTGGAGCTTGCAGACATGAACTTTCTCTTGTTAGAAATCCTGGGAAAAAGACCATGAACCGAGTGATTTATGTTATTAAAGGTAAACAGTGAAATCCCCAAGGTGGCAAGATTTAAAATACATAAGAAGCTGAAAATCCTAAACAAGGAAGTAAAATGAAGAGAATTAATAGCATTACTTGTTTCCAAGATGATAAACAATTTTTATTAGGGAATTTAGTGCAAATGCTTTAGAAAACGTAGTGAACATTGCAGGTCAAAAATTTCACTCTTAAGAAGGCTGTTGTATCCCGAAAAGCAGTTGTATGGATGCACATAGTGGCACAGGGGCCATAAGCTGTCCATCAGGATTCCTGGAAGATAGAATCCAGAGAATGAGTAAAGCAATGCAAATATACAGAATTATGTACAATGGTAATGATGAAAATAAAATCCTCTAAGATTATGCATCCACAGTACTGTCTGGAAATCTAGGATATCTGATGACTTAGCAAATGTGAACCTAGAAAATTCTAATATTTCCATTGGTTGCCAACACTGAGGAAAGGAGGAAATGCAAAATTGAAATGGGCAATGATGATGAGCAAACTGAAAGCTCAAAATGGCAATAGCAAAATGCAATTTTATAGGTTAAATGCCTACATTTACCTGCTCTTGACGCCTTAATCTCAAAGGACTCTTATCTTAATTTTCCTATAAGTGAGCATATGGTACAATTATCTTAGGCATACCAATGACTATGCAATGAATGCAATGAACCATCAACTAGTCATTTACCACCAGGGAGAACTTGATCCAGGGCATTGTAACAGTAGTTCTAAATGGTGTAACTTTCTATTCTCTAGCAATTTCCTTATCAAAGATGTCCCAGATGTCTGAATAGTGATTTACAATCAAGCAGCAGTGTCACAAGGGCCCACTCATTTAAAATATACTCTCAATCCTGTGAAAAGGTAGATTTCTGTTCCCAAACTCCCACACTCACAGTGGTACCCCCAACAATTACTTCAAGAAGTGCCTGTCATATCTCCAACAGGAGATACTTTCTGGACTTCTATTTCCACCTCTATTCACTCTCAAGACTTGTCCTTAAGATTCCTAATATAGCTTTCCTTTTTTGGCATTCTTATGTTAATTTTTATTGTCTTGCTGTTTGCCCTCCTGTGGATTTCCAGTATTTAGCAAAGAATTCATTGAAATTCTGTCCACAAATTACAATGCATTCTTGGGGTGAGGATTATTAGGTTGTCAATTCTGCCAACCACTCAAATGTTTCAAACCTTGAAACCCCTAACCAATCACCAATTGGCTGACCTTCATTCTTACCAACAACCCACATGCCCAGATACACCCCAACTACTTGAACCCTGAATTCCTTAAACAAATGAAAAATATACAATTACAAAATATGAGCTTGCACAACTCACCAAATATGTCTGGGTAAATTCAACATCCTCCAAATTCCTAAAATCAATACAGAAATAGTAGTATACATGACACCAAAGTATATATGGCAAACCAACAACTCAAAAATTACACCAACTCACTCACAACCCCCCCCCCCCCAAATATCAAAAAATTTATAATGCAAACAATAAAGAAATCTAACCTTGTATTCATTAAACTAAGTCCACACATGTGTCACCAATTTCCTGAAAGGAAGGAAACTAGAAATTAGATTCGAATCCTGTATTACACAATGACGTTATTCTCTACATGCATTGGACACACCAGTTCTCGTCTGATCACTGAAGTTAAGCAACGCAAGCCCAGTTAGTACTGACATGGGTGGTCACTCGAAAAGCTGGGTACTGCTAATACCCAATAATCGTCGCATTAGTGTAGTGTCTGTGCAGTATATGCATTAGAACTATACAGTTGTTGGGTCTCTAATGACCTTGTAGTTGATGGGACCTTAAACTCCAACAAACAACAACAACAACCACAAAAAACAGTCAACTTACTCTTCCAACATTGGGACACTATACCCAGTTACATTCCAACGGGTTTGTTTATTGTTTTGTAGTGTCATTTCACTATGTGTATGACGTCATTAGGCTCTACAGAATGCATGTCCTCTCACATGACGTCATTAGAACATGCATTCTGGAGAGTGTTTCATTTAAATTTAAACTCTTATTCTATTCTTATTTCACTGGCACATTCCATAATTTTAAATTTAAAATATAATGGAATGCCAGACAAATAACAAGATTCAGTTTTTAATTTTAAAACAGAGTTTGATTTTGATGTTTGTAGCATACAGACGCACAATTTCACTCCTCCACAATATTTCCGTTGGATACATATATCTCATTTTATTTTGCAAATAATTACATAATTAATAAATCGAGTTTTGGATTATTTATAAAACTCGTGCATTTCAAGTTATTTTGGAAAATATAACATCGTAGCACATTCATTCGAGAGAAACACATAGAAGACACTATGGGATTACTTCAATCAGCCTTCGTCTACAGTTTCAAAAGCAGGGCTATATAAAGCAAGAGAGAGAATTCAGAGGAGAGAAGGCAGAGACACAAGATACTGAAATACAATGAGAAAACAATTTAAGAAAAAAACATGCACTACAAAACTCAATAACTTTGCAAGAAATGAGAGGATTACTACAAATCTATAAACTTACCAATTGTGATGTTCAACAGCTGACTGCCAGTGAGCCAAAGTGAACTGCAAAATCACACTCTTTAAGTGCCATAAAACTGTATGAAAAAATTAAGCAACACTCAACAAATAAAACTGAAAAATTAATCAATTAAAAACAGACAAAAGAACATTGTTGACGACAGGAATACTCACCGAACAAGCTATTGAGAAGACGTCATTTTTCAGTGCATAACGAAGACCATCAGCTGTGTTACCAGAGCCACGTCAGCCAGTGTTACTCCTGAAAGGTAGGAAATTCCTACGGTTTCCTCATTCACTCCTCCTCTATTAGCTAGGATGCAGAAAATAAATAAAAAAAATCTTAAAATTTTTCAATTACAAAAGGAAAAGGAAAAAAAAATTGCGTTTAACATTTAGAGGGAGAAAAAATCTAATGAATACTATGGAATAGAAACTCTGTAAAACGATGTATTACTTTTTCAGTTCTCAAAGGGAAAAGGCCTGACTAAAGATTGTTCAATTGTTTTTGTGTATTGCTTTTGGTATTATATATCAATGAACTTTAGTAGTTCATGAATGATGCCATGAGATTCCTTGTACTAATGACAATAGAATATGTTTATTAATATGTGTTAGTAGCTGGATCCAGATTTACTTCTATGTAAACTACTTACTATCAGAGTCTTACTTCTATGTAAGTAATACTACTGATTTACTGGTTTATTGATTTATTACTATAATTGCTATTGTTTTACTGATATATGAGATTTGTTTGTAATAAAATATAAAAAGAAATTGTTATCAATTGATAGTGGGGATTCCTGGGTCGGGAAAACAGTAATACGAGGGACACTTTGCCGACATTTTTTCTATCACCCTGTACAACCAGGCTCGAACCTGGATATGCTATTAGAGTTATTCTCTATGGTCTATCATTTAGTTTTTAATAAACGTTTAGACATCAAAATGCATACAAGAGCATAACACCAAACTAATGTCTGGTGAAACCAATTTGGGTTTATGCCAGCTAGGTCCACCATGGAACCAATCTTTATTCTTTAACAGATGATAGTGTCCCTAGAGAGGTACTATGGAGTGTTTTAAGGAAGAAAGAGGTTGATGAACGCCATATTAGGATAGTGCAGGATATGCCTGAGGGTTTCATTGCTAGTGTGTGGATAGCATGGGGAAACAATGCATGCTTCAGCATGCAGGTTGGTGTGCATCAAGGGTCAGCACTTAGCCCATATCTATTCACTCTAGTAATGGATGAGCTGCTTATGGGAATAGGAGAATGGGCCCCTCAGTGCCTGGTATTTGCTGATGTTATGGGAAAGCTTGAGGGGTCCAATGAAGATGCACAAAAGGACCTACAAGACGTTATGACAGCAATGAAATGAGTGGGTTTTAAAATAAACATGAAGAAGATGGAGTACCTAACTTTCAGTTTTAGTGGCCAGGGACAAGGGGGTGAGATACGTTGTGGGAGTGAGGGTATACCAATGGGGCAAGAGTTTTGTAATTTAGCATGTACATTCCAGAGTAATGGGGAGATAGATTCTGATGTGACGTATAGGATTATTGCTAGATGGGTAAAGTGGAGGCAGGCAAGTCGAGTCCTGTGTGACTGCTGGGTTCCAATAAAGTTAAAAGCAAAGCTTAAAGAACTGCCATTAGGCCCACTTTGCTTTATGGCACAGAGTGTTGGGCAGTTAGGAAGAACCATGAAAGGAGAATGCAAGTGGCTGAGATGCGAATGCTGTGCTGCAAGACAGAGTCCACAATGATTTAGGCACTTCTACACATGAGTGTAAAATTGAGGTAGTTTGGGGGTGGGAGACATCTAAGAAAAGATGAGGGAGTAGCAGTTGAGATTGCATGGGCATGTGATAAGGAGAGAGACGTTTTCCCAAGCAGCCACCTATGCCAGTACTAACTGGGGATGCATTGCTTAACTTCAGTGATCAGATGATAATTAGCCACTCCCTATTAATTCAGGAGTGATGCAATGGAGTGGCATGATCATCTGTCAATTACCCCACAACATTTCTCTTCACTCCAGCCACTCCACTGCCTCACTACTCCATTTGGCATGATCGTCAGTGGGGACCTTAAGTGAAAAACGTGGTATCCTCCAAAAAGTGAAAACTGCATTTTGGAACGCTTTTGGAGTAAGAAACTCAGCCTTCACATACTAGTCACCAACTGGATGTGTGCATAGGGCTAGGTTACAAGTAACTTCTAACCCTCTTCCCACCTATGGCAGGATTGGGTACCCTTCTCCTGGGTGCAGCCAGGTTCTTATGAGAACACTGAAATTAAGCAGTGCAAGCCCACGTTAGTACCAACATGGGTGGTTGGTAAAGAACGTTGGGTGATTCAAATTTCCCCTCTCCTTTGTTTTCTACACCAACCCCCCCTTATGTCCCACAAGCAGCCTCTTAAGGATTCGTCCTGTTATGGCTGCTTGGCTTAATCCCCAACTCGTGATATTAATGCAGTCCCTCTGAGTGGACACAGGCAATATATTGCAGTGTTTTCTCACATGTACCAACCAAAACTGCAATCCCTATGCTATGTATTGTCTTTGTATTGTTTGGTGGGACATTCTGCCAAAGCCAAGGGGCAAGCTCCTACACCTGGGAATTTTCCTTCCTCTGCCTGTTCCATAATAGAGAAGGTTCATTCACATGCAGATGCCATTGTACACAACATGGGACCTCAGTTTTACTTCTCATCTGAAAGAAAGTGCACTCAGGGCTTCTCCCACACTAAAAAAAACCAATCTGCCACAGTCGTTTATCGAATCAAAAGCTGCTGAATAAGTTGCTGAGCATGCTTCCCACTATGCCACCAAGGCAAGCTTCGGCATAGCATTAGGTTACAACTTATACATTTTCTTTGGCGTTTGTATGCCTTGAAATGTGTCATTGTTAGTGTGTTGCCAAATATTTAAATTATCAGAAGTGTGCCATGACAAAAAAAGGGTTGAGAATTGCTGAGCTGTGTGTTTTGTTCATCACAAGGACAGAGATATGTACCCAACCTTGTCATAAGCTCTCTAATGACCTTGTAGGCTGAATATCTAAATTACCTGAGTCAAGCTCATGTTAATCCTGAATCACTCCAAAGTGTTCCTAAACAGTGGCGGATCCATGGGGGGGGGGTGATCAGGGTGACCACCCGAGAGTACATGTTGTAAAGGAAGCCAAACAGAAAAATTTAAAAGGATGTTCAGCAAACATTTGACTGAATTCTCTATGTCAAACAATCCAGCAAGCATCAATGCTGTGTCAGTATTAATTTTGGCTCGCTGGTACCTCGAATAAAATATCAATTAGATGCATTGTAAACAAATTTTCCAAGAAACCTTCGTGGCTTCCCTGCAGTCCTGTCACAGCTCCCCAGGGAGCCACGGTGCACGAATTTAGAACTACTGTGATACACTATTACTGTAGGATTTGAGATTTGCACTGGTAATGATCAGCCAATGATAGCATACCTGGGAGTTACGAGAGAGTGGCATTATGCCCAAAAAAGGAGTTGTTGAAAAGAAGAGCATGCGTTGTGTTGAGTAGTGACTGTGTTGTATGTTGAGTTGTTTCCGCATTGTATATTACATTGTTACCGAGTTGTTCATTGTGTTGTTACTGCATTGGAAATTGTGCCATCTGTGTTGTACTGTACTGTTAGTTGTGCTGTGCCATTCCAGTTGTGAATTGCATGCATGTTGTGTTCAGTGTCCTGTGATGTCTTTGTTAAGCTACTTAAAACTTCTCTCATAACTCCGCCCTCCTCATTCCCTACATTATAGTCATCGATATAGGGTGACAGGTTATTCTGGTTATCACTCAAACACTTTGTAACGCTTTTAGTAGTGCATCATGTCAAAAGAACCCCCCAGAAAGAAACAGGCAACTCTGTTACAACTGTTTAATCGACCTTCAACCAGCCATTCTGGTGTGACCTCTAGATCTTCAGTGGGCCCGAGTTTAACTTCTAGTGTGACTTCACTTCCAGATGCAGCTCTGACATGTAGCATGAAAGTGGCTCGTAGTTCATCTGAACAAGTGTTCAGTCAGCAAGTCATTGTCATGGATTTGGAGTCAGAGATGATGCAGAGTCGTGCAATAGCAGTGTCTTCACAACCAGACCCCACGCAAGTCCCGATGGTCTTAGATGTTGTTGATTTTGGTAACATCATACAAAACAACCCCTGTGTGCTCGACGACTTTACAAAGTATCACATGCTGCAACATCATTGGAAACCACCTCAATCTTAAAACTTTCCATTCTCTGAACACACAAAAGCACGAAGTGACAAGAAAGAAAAACGATATGCTAGTCACAAGCATCTGGTATCCTTCAAGTGGCTTGTGTTTTCACCGTCCAAGGCTACTTTTGTAAAGTGTGTCCATTATTTGTGGTTGGTCAAACTGGTGGGTTTAAAAAAAAGCACTTCTCTGAAAATGCTTGTGACAATGCCACTGACCAATTTTTCAAAGCTTACAGCAAAAGATGGTGACCTGACATTGCATGAAGAACATCATTACCATAAAGCCACCATAGAGGCAGCACAAAACTTTGTGCATGCATATGAAAACCCTCATTCTGCAGTGCAGAACATGGTTTCCACTGCACGCCAACAGCAAGTGGATGAAAACCATCAGATTATTAGCACTGTGGCAGAAACGGTGATTCTCTGCGGACGTCAAAATTTGCCTTTACGTGGCCATCAAGAGATGGTAAGTTAAATCGGATGGGAACCAAGGAAACTTCAGAGCACTTTTGAGCTACCGCATAGGCGCCGGTCATGTGAACATTCAAAAACATTTCACTACAGTTTCAAAGCACAGCACGTACGTCAGTAAGACTGTGCAGAATGAAATTATTGATTGCTGCAAAGGTGAGATTCAGTCGATCATAATCAGCCAAATTCGCTCTGCCGGATATTACAGCATGATGTTTGATGAAACAGCTGATGCAGCTCATGTGTCTCAGCTGTCTTTATGTTTTCGGTATGCCCACGAGGGCCGACAAATTTGTGAAGATTTTTTTCAGTTTACAGACATGTTTGCCTCAATACAGGCATCTCGTCTTCATGAAGCACCTGGGGAAGGTCTTGAACAGGAGCTACATGCATCAGTTGCAGTAATTGCTTCAGAGGTTCTCAAGGTGTTGGAATCTGTGGGCATTGACCTTAGACAGTGTGTGGGGATTTCAACTGATGGGTGTTCTGTCATGACGTCAGAAAATTGTGGGGCTGTTCACAAACTTCAGGAGCAGCTCGTGAATGCTGTACACTGTTGGTGTTTCAACCACAAGTTGAATTTATCTTTTTATAAGTCTACAACCATTCCAAGCATTAGAAACGCGTGCACACAAGTCAAAGAATGTGTGTTGTTTTTCAATAGTTCTTCCAAGCATCATCAAGTTCTCCTCAAACACCTTGGATCGAGTTTACTTAGCTTATGTGACACTAGATGGGTGGAACGCCATGATAGCATCATGCACTTTTACGATTAACTTCCCAAGATCATACTGGCCTTAGAGGAAATATCTCGCTGGGTTGATGTTAACAGTGCTGCCAAGGCCAAAAGTCTCATCAGCTAATGCCATGTGGGACGGGGTTGCTAGGAAAATTAGAAGATGTGGAGAAGCACTGCTAGGCATGGGTAGAGTAGGTGGCAACTCACAGGGTAGGCAGACATGGTGGTGGAATGAGGAGGTGGAAGCAGCAATAAAATTAAAGAAGGTAGCTTTCCATTTATGGAGGGAGATAGGGGATCAGGGGTCAAAGACAGACTTTTCAGGCAAGGAAAAATGCCAGGAGGGCCATTGCACTGGCCAAGTACCAGAAGTATGAGACTTTATATGAAAAGTTGGGGACAATGGAAGGAGAGTCAGCAGTTTTTAGATTGGCTAAGACCAGGGATAGAACTAGTAAGGATGTTACCAGGGCCATAACAGTCAAGGATACCAATGGTAGGGTCCTGTTTGAGCCAGCAGAGGTAATCAAAAGGTGGGGAGAATACTACCATAGCCTCTTAAATGCTTCCCATGGTGCAATGGCCACAGACAGCAACCCACTCACTCCACAGGCAGTGGACAGGGTGAGTGATGTAGAAATAGTCAGAGCCCTCCAAAAGATGAAAGGTCAAAAAGCAGTAGGCCCAGATAAGATCCCTGTGGATGTGTGGCACATTTTGGGGACCACAGGAATTAGATGGCTATGCAGGCTTTTCAATAAGTTAGCCAATGGAGACAGGATGCCATCTGCATGGTGAGAGAGTTGGATAGTTCCACTGTTCAAGGGCATGCCCTAGCCAAGGGCATGCCAAGGTGATGCCCAGGACTGCAGAAACTACAGGGGCATAAAGCTGATGAGCCATTCTATGAAGCTGTGGGAGAGAGTCATAGAAAGTGGCCGCAGAGTCCAAACTAGTGTTCGGGGGAATCAATTTGGGTTTATGCCTGGTAGGTCCACCATGGAACCAATCTTTATTCTAAGACAGATGATCGAGAAACATAGAGCAGCAAAGAAGGACCTCCATGCAGTATTCGTTGACCTGGAAAAGGCATATGACAGTGTCCCTAGACAGTTAGTTTGGAGCATTTTAAGGAAGAAAGGGGTCGATGAAGGACATATTAGGATAGTGCAGGATATGTATGATGGATCGATTGCTAGGGTGAGGACAGCCTGGGGAAATACTTCACACTTCAACGTGCAGGTGGGCGTGCATCAGGGGTCGGCTCTTAGCCCATATCTTTTCACTCTAGTTATGGATGAGCTGCTGACAGGAATAGGGGAATGGGCCCCACAGTGTCTGGTATTCGCTGATGATTTGGGAAGGCTTGAGGAGTCCAAGGAGGATGCACAAAAGGGCTTACAAGACATTAAAACAACAATGGAAAGTGGGGGTTTTAAGGTGAACATGAAGAAGACAGAGTACCTACCTTTCAATTTTAGTGGCCAGGGGCAAGGGGGTGAGATTCGTTGTGGGGATGAGGGGATACCAGTGGTGCAAGAGTTTCGGTATCTAGGATCAGTTTTCCAGAGCAATGGGGAGACAGATTCCGATGTGACCCATAGGATTAATGCTGGATGGCTGAATTGGAGACAGGCAAGTGGTGTCCTGTGTGACCGCTACATGAGTGGGGTGTCTCGAGCTGATAGAATTAGAAACGATTATGTTAGAGGTAGCTTGGGGGTGGGAGACATCGCAGAAAAGATGAGATTTGTTTGTTTGTTTCTTTGGGTTTAAGGTCCCGTCAACTACGAGGTCATTAGAGACCCGTCCACTGTATAGTTCTAATGCATATACTGCACAGACACTACACTAATGTGACGATTATTGGGTATTAGCAGTACCCAGCTTTCCCGAGCGACCACTCATGTCAGTACTAACTGGGCTTGCGTTGCTTAACTTCAGTGATTAGACGAGAACTGGTGTGTCCAACGCAACTTGCCGCTCCCAAAAGATGAGAGAGAGAGAGTAGGTTGAGGTGGTATGAGCACGTGATGAGGAGGGGAGAGGAGAAACTGATTAGGGTCATTATGGGACAACAGGTTATTGGGGGCACCAGGAGTAGAGGAAGACCAAAACGGACGTGGGAGCAGGTGGTGCAAAGGGACATGGAGGCATGCGGGGTGACGGGGGATTTGGTGGGGGTTAGGCAGGAGTGGAGGATTAGAACCCGCAGACCCGACCCGGCCTCAGGCGGGATAAGGGTGTGATGATGATGATGATGATCGCACTATGTAGCGAAGAATACGAAAATTGCTGTTCAAAAAAGCTACGTAGCAACTTCGTAGCATAGGGATCGAATTCTTTTAAAACTGTAGCCAAAACTTCGTAGTGCAGTTGTAGTGCTACAAATGCTATGCCTTTTCGAGTAGGTTTCTTTGCGTAGTGCAATATGGTGGCCCCCTCAGAAGATATTGCAATTGAATATGTAAGACTGAAATACTTATTGACGGTACCCAAAAATGAAGCAGAACAAATAAAAAATTGTATAGTTTTCAATTAAAGAAGTAATTTCATTTTAAGAACATTAAGAACATCATCATACCCTTATCCCGCCTGTGGCAAACTCGGGTCTCAGGGTCCACTGAACATACTCTGACTGGGGTCACCCCAGCCAGGCGTCTGGAACCCGTAGGAGTATTGGCAACGTTTGTCTGTGGGGGTGCCAACATTAAGAACACATAATTTAATTAAAGAAATTTGAAATAGTTTAGCCACGTAAGTAGCATATACTGTATGGCAACATGGATCCCCGTGTGTGCCCGGGGTAGAATAGGCACACTGCATACCTGCATGTCGTAAGAGGCGACTAAAGGGGGGTGACCTTTTCTGGCCCCTGACTGGACAACACCACTATCGTCTTTGCCCATGACTTGCGTTCTGGACATGACGATACCATCATTGTGGTTGTTCGTGTCCTATCTGTGTCAGTTACTTGATAACTGTCTGAGTTGTTCGTGGTCGATGTAGGTTCCTTACTGAGGTGACAGTAAACAAACGCCTACCTGTGTGTTTGCCATGCGTGGAGACCCATGCCCCTGGGAAAAGTGGATCCTGGTGGTTGAGGAGGCGCATGCCCTGCAATGTCTCTGAGCCACTTCACACTTGTGTTTTGGCTGACAGACATCGGGGACTAGGGTTGCGACTCACAGTCTCCAAAACATCACTTTGGCCACAGCTTCCAGGGAAAACGGGAGGCCAAGGCAGTAGCCCGGTCTGGGTCAATCGGCCGGGGGCGCATAAGTGGTTATGCCTCCTAGGGTTACTGTAAGTGGACCGGCAGTCAACCCCGATGCCAATGGTCTGGTACTCGGGGATTATGCCACCCTGACGGTATACTGCCCGAGCACCCTTGGCGACCCGAATGGGCGTCCCCTTGTTGGGCTCCGTGGTGGGTGAGGCCTGCGGGCAGCGAATTTCATAATTTAATCAAATTATGGCAACTCTTAAACCGAGGCTGGGGGCCTCATCAAATAACCCCACTCCTTTGTCTTCTTCTTCTACTTTTCTGTCTGGGACTTGTTCTTGTGTTGAGCCTGTAGACAATGGCCTTGGTTCCACCCAACTGAGTGGGCCGACTGCTGCTAAGCCTGTGGAGACGAGTAGTGCTCCAAGGAAGAGGCCACGTTCCCCCAGTAAGCCGTCTGGACCCCGGAACGATTCTGTGCCTTCTTCTGCATCGGCACCTGCCCTAAACAAGAGGCAACGACCTCTCAGCCTTAAGGTGCAGGGCCCCACCGCCGATGCAAAGCATGTACCTGCATCTAAGGAGGCCTTAGGTGCAGTTAAATCCCCTTCCACCCGTTCTTCCTATCATATCCGATTTATTTCCATATCTGGGGAGAATGGTGCAGCTTTGGGGAAGGCGTCGCCCTTCCTTATTGCCAAAGCCATTAAGGGCGTTACTGGTGACGTGACTTCGGTCAAGAAGCTTCACAATGGCACCTTGTTGGTGGAGGCATCTGCCCCTCACCAGATTGAGGCATTGCTTAAAATGCAGAAACTAGGTGATTTCCCCATTGTGGTCGAACCCCATCGCACCCTTAACACCAGTAGAGGTGTGGTGCGGTGCCCCGATTTACGTGGGGAGTCAGTGGAGAACATAGTGGAGGAGCTGAAGGACCAGGGTGTGGTGGCTGTCCGCCGCACCTTGGTTCGAAGGGATGGGGAATCCCACCCCTCTGACACCTTGGAGCTGACCTTTGGTAGGCCCAAGTTGCCAGAATACATCAGGGCCGGCTATCTCCGCTTGCCAGTACGGCCTTTCATTCCGAGCCCCCTTCGCTGCTTCAAGTGCCAAAGGTATGGTCATGGCCAGAATTCCTGTTCTGCCAGGGCCATGTGTGGCACTTGTGGGCAGGGAGCCATTCCCCCGAGCCTTGTAAGACTGCACCTTATTGCACCAACTGTAAGGGAAACCACCCCGCCTCTTCTCGAGATTGCCCCACCTGGTTACAGGAACGTGCCATCCAGGAATTGCGTGTCAAGAAGGGTATCAGTTTTCAAGATGCGCGGCAGCTGCTAGCCTTGCTGGGAACGCCAAGTCGTGGCTTGTCCTATGCAGGTGCTGCAAAGGTGGCTGCTGTGTCATCTGTCTGCACCCAGACAGACATACTTCCACAACTCCCCCCACTCATCCGTTTTTTGCCCTCTCAGGCCCGAAGGGTCCACGGGATACCGGTCTGTGCTAGCATTGGCTGCCAGACAGATCCCGATCCCATGCCAGAGGTTTCCTCTGGTTCCATCACTGCCTCTGGCCCAGCCTCCTTCGAGGCCACAGATGCCTCTCATCAAACAGAGGCATCTGCTTTGAGCAGCCCTCTTCCTGGCTCAGCCCAGCTGGCCCCCTCCATAGCGGTGGTGATGGGTGAGAGAGGAGGGAAGAAACCGGGGACACCTCCTGCCCCCACAGTGGGGCGCATGTCTTTGGTTCGTCCACCCAAGATCTTTGGCCAACAGCAGAAGGCACTGAGTGGCAGCATGCCCCAACTGGGACATGATGAAGATTCCTCCTTTGAGATGGATGAGGAAGACCCAATTGTAGGTACCCCTCCCTTGTCTGCTGTAGGACGGAAGAAAGGGAGGAATAGAAATAAACCTCCAAAGCCCACCTAATGGTAAATCTCCTTCAATGGAACTGTCGAGGTTTTTCCCACAAGAGGGACGACCATCTCACTCCAGGAGATCCTCTGCCGTAGTGATTCCCCACCTTCGTTACGGGGCTACAAGATGTATGCAGACACCCGGCAGCAGGGAAACCACCCTGTGGGAGGGGTGGGAATCCTTATCCGGAATGGATGCATGCACACCCCAGTTACTTTGCAGCCGCCTCTCCAAGCCATAGCAGTTTCACTGCAACTAAATGTGCCCACCACTCTATGTTCCCTCTACCTGCCTCCTGGGATTGATATCCCATGAGCAGACCTTGACTCCCTTACAGCCCAGCTTCCCAGTCCCTTTCTGATTATGGGAGATTTTAATGCCCATAACCCCCAATGGGGCTCGGACAGTCGCAACACCCGAGGGCTCCTTGTGGAACAATGGGTGTCACACAATGGCCTCATTGTCCTCAACACTGGTGCCCCCACACATGTGATGACTGCCACTGGTGGTCTTTCCTGTATCGACCTCACCATCTGCTCTCCTGGGTTGGCGCCAGGTCTGCAATGGGAGGTTCTGTCTGACCCTGGGGGAAGTGCCCACTTCCCCATCAGGATTAGCAGTGGAAGTAGGGCATTGCCGCAACAAGTAGGCAAAGTAGGGCATTGCTCGTCGCATTCACTTTCGCCCACTGCGTGATTTTGATGAGGTTAATGATCTAGTGAGCCACTTCACAGAGGTGGTGATCAGGGCAGCATTGGCATCTGTCC
>JAAFCE010006668.1:1529623-1543842 GCA_013389805.1 Trigoniulus corallinus
ACCACTCTATGTTCCCTCTACCTGCCTCCTGGGATTGATATCCCATGAGCAGACCTTGACTCCCTTACAGCCCAGCTTCCCAGTCCCTTTCTGATTATGGGAGATTTTAATGCCCATAACCCCCAATGGGGCTCGGACAGTCGCAACACCCGAGGGCTCCTTGTGGAACAATGGGTGTCACACAATGGCCTCATTGTCCTCAACACTGGTGCCCCCACACATGTGATGACTGCCACTGGTGGTCTTTCCTGTATCGACCTCACCATCTGCTCTCCTGGGTTGGCGCCAGGTCTGCAATGGGAGGTTCTGTCTGACCCTGGGGGAAGTGCCCACTTCCCCATCAGGATTAGCAGTGGAAGTAGGGCATTGCCGCAACAAGTAGGCAAAGTAGGGCATTGCTCGTCGCATTCACTTTCGCCCACTGCGTGATTTTGATGAGGTTAATGATCTAGTGAGCCACTTCACAGAGGTGGTGATCAGGGCAGCATTGGCATCTGTCCCCCAGAGCTCCTGTAACCCTCCACGAGCACGGGTGCCATGGTGGACAGAGGACTGTCGGAGTGCAATTCGGGCCCGCACAGGCTCACTTCGCCTCTTCCAGTCTCGTCCAACTGACACCAATCGTGTCAACTACCTCAGAGCCCGGACATATGCACGACGGGTAATAAAGGAGGCCAAACGCTCCTCATGGAGTGAGTATGTCTCCTCGCTTACCCACCGCACGCCATCTAAGAATGTCTGGGAAAAGCTGAGAAAAATCCAGGGAAGGTATTTACAATCCTGTGGCTCTGGTCTCTTTGTGCAAGGGAGACATTTACTTCTGCCTTTTTAGGTGGCTGACGAGCTGGCAAGGACATTTGCAGCCATCTCCAGCTCCCAGCTCTACACTGCAGCTTTCATCAAACAGAAAGAACCGGCAGAACGCCTTCCAATTAACTTCTCTGGTGGTGTTGCTGAGGGGTATAACGACCTATTTACCACTTGGGAGCTGCGAGCAGCTCTTGCACGGGCCCGGGATACTGCCCCCGGTCCTGATAACATCCATTACCAATTGCTACGGCATCTACCTGAGAATGGTCTTTCCTACCTCCTTGAGGTTTTTAATTATATTTGGCAGCAGCACGACATCCCTGTAGGCTGGCAGGAGGCTATCATCATTCCCCTCCCAAAACCTGGAAAGGATAGTACCTTACCCACGAATTACAGGCCCATATCTTTGACGAGCTGTCTGTTTAAAACCATGGAACGCATGCTTAACTGGCGCTTCGTGTGGTATCTGGAACGACACAACTTTCTCTCCAATGCCCAATGTGGCTTCCGTGCAGGCAGGTCTCCGGTGGATCATTTGATCTCACTGGAGACAGCAGTACGTGAGGCCTTTCTCCACCGACAACACTTGGTGGCTATCTTCTTTGATGTGGAGAAGGCGTATGATACCACATGGCGCCATGGCATATTGAGACCTTGCACCAGTGGGGGCTCAGGGGTAATTTGCCCCTCTTCCTCCATAGTTTTTTGTCCAACCAGACCTTCAGAGTGCGTGTGGGTAACAGTCCTTTTGCTGTTGCGGTTTTGCTTTTGCGGTTGCGGTGAACGGTCTTTTTGCTGTTGCGGTGAACGGTCTTTTTGCTGTTGCGGTGAACGGTTTTCCCTCCTCCATTCACCCCCCGGTACAACCGTCACTATTTATGGACGACTTTTCCATCTGGTACCGGGGTGCCACAATGCATGGCATTGAGCGTCAGCTGCTACTGGCACTCAATAGTGCCAATGAGTTCGCCACATCACGTGGCTATAAATTCTCCCCTGAGAAAACAACAGTCATGCACTTCTGTCGTAAGCGAGGGCTTCATCCTGAGCCTCAGCTTACCCTGAATAGGCACCTCCTCCCAGTTGTAGAGGCAGCCCGGTTTCTTGGTCTCCGTTTTGACAGCCGTCTGACATGGGTCCCATACTTGAAGGAGCTCAGGGCTAAGTGCCTTCGCTCCCTTAATATTCTGCGGTGCCTGCAGGGAACTGGTTTTGGGGCAGATCGAACGGTGATGCTTCGATTATACCGATCACTGGTTCGATCACGACTCGATTATGGCTGTAGTGTTTATGGCCTGGCTGCGCCATCTACTCTCCGGATGCTGGACAGTGTTCATCATGCTGGCATCTGGTTGTCCATTGGGGCTTTCCGCACAAGCCCTGTGCTCAGCCTTTATGCTGAATCCGGTGAGCCGCCACTGACTGTAAGGCGGCAGTGCTTAGCAGCTGCATATATTTTGCGGCTGAAAGGTCAGCCACAGCACCCTATTCACCCAGTCGTTTTTAGTCGCACTCTGCAACGACCATTCAATCGCCGGCCAGGGGTTCCCCCTCCATTTGGCATGCAGTGGATGGATGGTCTCACTGGCCTGGGTGTGACTCTGCCTAGGGTGCAGCCTGTACTACCAGCCTCTGTGCCGCCCTGGACAGTACCTGAGCCGATTTTTAATTTAACACTCACTGCCTTCCCCAAAGCCAGTACCGATAGGTCAGTGTACCAGCAAGAGTTTGGACGCCTCTCTCTGACCTATCGGAGCCATGTTTTTGTTTTCACAGATGGGTCAAAGGATGGCACCTCTGTGGGTTGGTCAGTCTTTACAACTGGTCATCTCATAGGCATCCTGCAGTGTTTCCCCATGCTGTCCTCACCCTAGTGAAGCAACCTTCATACATATCCTGCACTACCCTAATAAGGCCCTCATCAACCCCTTTCTTCCTTAAAACGCTCCACAGTACCTGTCTAGGGACACTATCATAGGCCTTCTCCAGGTCAACAAATACTGCATGGTGGTCCTTCTTTGCTACTCTATGCCTCTCTATCATCTGTCTTAGAATAAAGATTGGTTCCATGGTGGACCTACCAGGCATAAACCCAAATTGGTTTCCCCAGACCCTAGTTTGCTCTCTGAGGTGACACTCTATGACTCGTTCCCACAGCTTCATACAGTGGCTCATTATCTTAATGCCTCTATAGTTTCCACAGTTATGGGCATCCCCCTTGCCCTTGAACAATGGAATTATCCAACTCTCTCGCCATGCAGATGGCATCCTATCACCTTTTGCTAGCTTATTAAAAAGCTTCACAAGCCATGCAATGCCTGTGGTCCCCAAGGTGTGCCAAACATCGATGGGGATCTTATTAGGGCCTACTGCTTTGTGACCTTTCATTTTGCGAAGGGCTCTGACGATTTCAGCCTCACTCACCCTGTCCACTGCCTGAAGAATTATGCTTGAGTTGCTTGCTGTGGCTGTTACACTGATAACAGTATTTAAGAGGCTGTGGTAGTATTCCTCCCACCTTTTGATCACCTCTGTTGGTTGGAACAGAACCCTACCATTGGAATCCTTGACTGTTATAGCCCTGGTAACGTCCTTACTCATTTTATCCCTGGTTTTAGCCAGTCTAAAAACTGCTTTCTCTCCTTCCCTTGTCCCCAATTTTTCATATAGTGCCTCATACTTCTGATACTTGGCCAGGGCAATGGTCCTTCTGGCATTTTTCTTTGCCTGAACATAGTCTATCTTTGAAACCTGGTCCCGTATTTCCCTCTGCCTATGGAAAGCTCTTTGTAGCACTACACATGTTGTTCAAATAGCTGCTACTGGTAGTGCTCTACATGAATTTTCATGACGTCACCTTATGCCCTACATATGCGAAGCTACAAGTATTCCCGTAGCTTAAAAGATTATGCGGTAAATCGTTTACACATCGTGCAACATCGGTTGCAGAAAGAGCATTTGTGTTTAGCGAAGGCAAGGAAGCGTCTGCTTCCAATGACGCCATAATAAAAACCATTATAGTGGAAGATTACTGAGAATTCAGGTAAGTTGATTATTTTCAGTCTTTTACTCTTCTTCCTTAGATTTTTCTTGTCGTTTTTCTTTGGATGATGCACAATATATTCATGTCTCTTTCTGACTATTTCTCTAGTTGTTTCTCTCTGACTGTCTTTCTGGCTGTTTTTCTCTGACTAATTTTCTCAAAAAATTTCCTTGCCTTTTATATTCTTTCGATTGCATCATTTTTAAAAGGGGTAACCTATCCCAAGGTTTGTTTAGATTAATAATTTTTATTTATTATCCCTTGCCATTGGTATGATTAGTAGTTTTGCTTTACTTTTAATAAATTACATTGTCAAGATGAGGGTTTTATTATGACTAATGGTTCTCTTAGTTTGGTTCTTTATATCTTGTGTGGACTGATTCAGCAAAAAGGGGTTAATGGTCAGTTTTTGCTAGACTACTTTTATTTATCCAGCTACTTTTTTTGGATTAAACTTTTGATTTATTGTCATTTTCTTTATTTAATAGTACTTGGAATTTCAGGCTTTATGTGAGGGATAATGGTAAGTTGTTGAGAGATAGCATTCCTATCATAATTTTCAAACTGAAATTTAACTGTTATGTTTATGTTAATTGAAATTTATTGATATTAAACTGGGTTTCAGGACTCAGTGTTTTTTGCTCTGACAGATATTTGGTTACCAGTTTCAACACTCAAAGGGTAAGTCTTTGATTTCATTTTTATTTATTGTTGAAAGGTTAGATTTCTTTTAGACTTTTATATCTTGCTTGAACATGATTTATTAACTTTAGGGTTAGTTTCAAAAAGGGTTTAGAATTTTTTCAGCTTGCTTTCTCAGGAGTATCATGTTTCTGGGATTCATCCAGGGCCTACGATGAAGGTAAGTCTTTTGATTAATTTTGACTTTGAATTTTTCAATGTAATGGAATGAAAATGAACATTTTTATGCTACCAGAAGTAGAGTTTTTCTGGTTTCTTTATTTTTCATTGATTTTAGGTAACACTACAAAATAACATATGCGCAGTACTGAATGCAATGATCATCATCAAACCCTTCTCCAGCACGGAGCCGGGTCGGGTCTGCGAGTTCGAATCCTCCACCCCCGTCGATCTCCGACCAGGCCCCCATCCACCCCACACACACCCATGTCCTTTTGTACCACCTGCTCCCACGTCCTCTTTGGTCTTCCCCTCCCCCTGACGCTCCCAACCACCTGCAGTCCCATGATGGACCTAACCAGCTCCTCCTCCCCCTTCGCATCACATACCATACCACCTCAATCTGTTTTCCCTCATCTTTTCCGCGATGTCTCCCACCCCCAGACTACCTCTAACATGGTCGTTTCGGATCCTGTCAGCTCGTGACACCCCACTCATGAAGCGCCGCATTCGCATCTCCGCCACCTGCATTCTCCTTTCATGTTCCTTTCTCATGGCCCAACACTCTGAGCCATACAGCATAGCCGGCCAAACCACAGTTCTGTAGACTTTGTCTTTTAGCTTTATAGGTACCCGGCGGCCACGCAGGACTCCACTTGCCTGTCTCCACTTCAGCCAACCTGCCTTAATCCTATTAGACACATCCGAGTCTATTTCCCCATTTCCCTGGAACACCGATCCTAAGTATCTAAACTCCTGCACTGCTGGTATCACCTCATCTCCTGAGCGTACCTCACCTTCTGGCTTCTGACTACTCCAGCTAAAAGCTAGGTATTCTGTCTTTTTCATATTCACCTTCAAGCCCCCTTTCCCATTTCTACCTGGATGTCTTGCAGGCCCTTTTCGGCCTCCTCGTTGGACTCTGAAAGCTTTTTCCACATCTTCAGCAAATATCAAGCACTGAAGGGCCCATTCCCCCACTCCCGTCAGCAGCTCATCCATGACTAGAGTAAATAAGTATGGGCTAAGTGCTGACCCTTGGTGTACACCCACCTGCACGTTGAAGCTTTTTGTGTTTCCCCAAGCTGTCCTCACCCTAGCAATAGAGCCCTCATACATATCCTGCACTATTCTAATGTGACCTTCATCTACCCCTTTTCTTCTTAGCACATTCCATACTACCTGTCTAGGAACGCTATCGTATGCCTTCTCTAGGTCAATGAATATTGCATGGAGGTCCTTCTTTGCTGCCCTATATTTTTCTATCATCTGCCTTAAGATAAATATTGGCTCCATTGTAGACCTGCCAGGCATAAACCCAAATTGATTTTCCCGGACCATAGTGCATTTTCTGAGGTGGCCCTCAATGACTCCTTCCCACAGCTTCATGGAGTGGCTCATTAGCTTGATGCTGCTATAGTTTCCACAATCCTGGGCGTCACCTTTGCCCTTGAACAATGGAACTATCCAGCTTTACCTCCATGCTGATGGCATTCTGTCTCCACTTGCTACCTTATTGAAGAGCTTTGTTAGCCACGTTACTCCTGTGGCCCCCAGGGTATGCCAAACCACCACGAGAATATTATCTGGGCCTACTGCTTTGCGTCCTTTCATCTTTTGGAGGGCCACAACTATTTCTTCCTCTGTCACCCTGTCGACTGCCTCTGGGGTGCCTGGGTGGCTCTCAACAGTCCTTTCCTGGTTGGTGGCATTTAACAGGCCATGGTAGTACTCCTCCCACCTCCTGGTTGTTTCTGCTGGTTGAAAAAGGACTCTACCACTGCTATCCTTGACTGTTATGGCCCTGGTAATGTCCTTACTTGCTTGATCTCTGGTCCTGGCCAGTCTAAAAATGTTTTTCTCACTTTCTTTTGTCCCTAACTCATCATATAGTTCCTCATACTTGTGGTGTTTGGCCAGGGCAATTGTCCTCCTAGCATTTTTCCTTGCTTGAATATAGGCAGTCTTACATCCCTGGTCTCCCATGTCCTGCCACCTATGGAATGCCACCTTTTTAAGTTTGATGGCTGCTTCCACCTCCTCATTCCACCACCATGACTGCCTACCGTGAGGGTTGCCTCCTACTGTTGCCATACCAAACATCATCTTTCCACATCTCCTTATTGTCCTGGAAACCCTGTCCCACATGGCATCAGCAGACCCTTCCCAATGCCAGTCTACCTGGCGAGAAATCTCCTGCCTGAAATCCTCTGAGTTAGCTGGCAACTGCCACCACCTAATAACTGGTTCTCCCTTCCATGCATGCCTCCTGACTGCCCCCTTAATTTGCATCTCCAGCATGAGCAACTTATGCCCACTGGCCTTCTGGAAATCTTCACTGGGAAGTGCCCAGCAGTCACATATCTCTGTCCTATATTGCTGCTCTACCATGAAAAAGCCTATTTGGGACCTGCCCTGTGTGGAATGAAAGGTGATGAGGTGCTTTTCCTTCTTTGCAAACCATGTATTGGCTAACACAAGACTGTGTGCTTGGGCTGACTCCAGGATTTTCTGGCCTGCATGGCTGACCAGGCCATTTTCACATCCCCCATGGACCTCTTCATATCCTACCCCATCCTTACCCACATGGCCATTGAAGTCCCCCCAATGATTAGGCGTTCAGTTCCCATGCTCTGGTGGATCCTGCCCTTCACTATCTGAACCTCTCTATCAAAAAACCCTCCAAAACTCATCTCTTATTGTGTCACCCAGGCCTGCTTGGGGGGCATATGCGCTGATAAGGTGGAGCCCAATGTCCTGCCAGACTACTGTTACTAGCATCAACCTACTGTTGATGCGCTTCACTGTTGTAACCCCCTGCTGTAAATCATTGTTCAGTATAATCCCTACCCCATTTCATCCCTCTTCACAGCCAGTATAAAGGAGTTTATACTCTTCTCCCAGTGCCCTGGATCGATTTCCCTTCCATCTCGTCTCCTGTACAAAAGCTATGTTAATGCATCTGTTCTTAAGGGTATCCACTAGTTCCCCTGTTCTCCCTGAGAGAGTCCCCACATTCCAGGTCCCCAACCTCAGTTTAACCCCTTTAGTTTGTTTGGCAGTTCTGACTGGAGGCACCCCAGTCAGACGTCTGGAACCCGCAGCATTAGTGACAGGGCTACCTGTGGGGGGGTGCCGTCCTACCCCACAGGAGACACTCATCAATGGTTGTAGCATCCCCAAGTGGGCAGAGGTCTCATACCCACCTGGCAGCAACCCTTTTACAACTTAATTTTTAAAAAGAGAATGACAGATAAATAAATTACTTAAATTTAAATCTAAATTAAATTTTAAAATTAAATTAAAAATTAAAATTTTGCCACAGGAAGTTGGCCCTGCAACAGCGTCGCTTCACAGTGCCGACAATGCAAGCTGAACCATGCTGGTAGCAGCAGGGAACGTCACGAGGTTAGGCTTATTGCCAAACCTTGCAACTTGCTCTCCACCACCAAAACGGCCCCAACCCCTACGGCCCTACCTTTTGTCGCAAATAAAAGTCAAGGGTTTATGCCTTGAAAAAGGCAGGTTTCACCCCAGATAAGGATGAAATCCGAAATGTTGCCGGGCAAAATTCAAAAAAAAAAAAAAATTCGCCGAGCGCAAGGAATCAGAAGCACCGGGGACAAGCGCCGACTGAATGCAATGATATTATCAGAAAATAATTGTGTAATTTACAAAAATTTCAAATCTATTGGGACAAATGACTGTCGAACAGGGACACTGACCTCAAAACCAGGACATGCCCTGGTGTAGTAGGTCATATACAGTAACCAATGCAGTAATATATATATATATAAGGTGCATTCAAAAAGTAACGAGCTGAAGGCATAATGACAGAAACCAGGACCTGTATGTAAGAAGTATTGGCCCTGGCTGTTGAGGCACTTGTCCCACTGTGACACGAGGCAGTGAATGGCTGTCTCATAAAATTCCCTGGGCTGCGATGTGAACCAGTTCTGCACGTACAACTCGACGTCAGCATCTGAGGTGACTCAGTTGGCCCCTCAAAGCTCTTTTCAGGGGACCAAACATGGCATAATCCCAGGGAGAGAGGTCTGGACTGTATGGAGGGTGGCAGAGAGCCTCCCATTTCAATTTCTGCAGGAGTGCCACGACTGTGTTGGCCATATGAGGTCTTGCATTGTTGTGGAGCAGAATGACCCCATGAGTGAGATTGCCTGGTCGTTTTGTTTTGATCGCTTGGCGAAGGGTGGTCAAGGTTTGCGAGTAATGCTGGGCATTCACCGTTGTCCTGTGTGGCATGAAGTGTATCAGAAGGGGGGGGGGCCATCTTGGTCAATGTGACTGGCAGCATTGGACGATGGATACATGCTGCTGCTCGCTTTGTATCGTCACGTGACGTGTATGCGTGCCCTCTAGTGACGGGCTGTGACCCTCCACGCTCTGATTGGAACCACACCTCATTACACACACCATGATATTACCATCCTGCCACCAGTTTGCGCATTCCAGCCTCTGGCTCGTTACTTTTTCAACGCACCTTATATATCCTGCTATTAGGGTTTTATATATATAATATATATGTGTGTGTAATGGGTCAGTCTGAATGAATTAAACAGTGTTCTGGGTGGAGAAATGAAGATTTGGGGGCATAATCAGAAAATTATCACCTGTCATCATCAAATTATCATCTGCCATCGCCAAATCATCTGCTACCTTTGTAAATTTTTCTCTTGTATCGTCCCTAAATGCATGACACTGGAGTTACTCCAGTGTTACTCCTGTGACGTCAGCAGTGACTCGGGTTACTCTAGAGTTGCTGTAACTGGAGTAATTTGGAAACAGCCATAGTTGAAGGGCCCTACAACACCAGCCAACCATAGTTATAAGCTTTGGGGTATCCATAAAGGACGTCATGGTATTTTATCTAAAATTTTGCTCCCCCTCCCCCTATGTCACATTTTGTCCTACTTGGGTGATACCCCACCTACAGTAGGACGTCACATTTTTGTATCACCCCTTCCTCCTTTCTCAAGCACTTCTTAGTAATATTAGTTCAATAAAAAGTTTTATTTTATGAATGGCATTGTCTTACATGTCAACCTGAAACAAAAGGAAATATTTTTCAAACCAATATTTTACAAAACACTGTACTGAAGAATAAAATCTATAATAAAAGAAAGGTGACGTCCTCTAGTCATGACCTCCCCCACCCCTATGTCCCTTATTGTCCACCATTGCATTACCCCCTTCCCATAAAGTGTGACGTCCTTTATGGACGTCCCCTTTTCTTCGTAAAATGTAGAATAGATTGCAACGTTCGTCAGTCAGAGCGCCGTTTGATTGCAATTTTTACTCCGCGGTGAATTGAAACTGCATTGGATACGTGCTTCGTAGTTTTCTTTGGTAATGGATGCGGAAGCCGAAATAGCCTCTAAAATAAGAATGACTGATATTGAAAATCTGTCAAGATGTCAAAATCAGGAAAAGGAAGAAAAGACACAAGGTGCATTGCCCGAAGAAGGCGAAGAAGTTATGCAAAAAGTGTTATCCGAGGAAGGGGAAGATATGGCAAAACCTGTAATAACCGACGACGGTACCCCCGTATGCATTAACCCGACATCTCAGGAGGTTGAAATGACGGAATGCGCACCTGACAGTGAGGCATTAAAAGTAATTGAATATTATATTTTCGATGATAGTCCCTTTGCATGTTCAGGAGCATGGGAGGAATTTATAGGTGACAGTTCGACCAGAAACAAATTTCTTAAAGGTTGCAAGTGGTAAGTGTGATACATTCTCCCTTGATAATGCATAATGATTTTTGGGTACCGATTTTTGTCTTAAGCATTATTACTTGAAGGTCTCCAGATGGATTGTGTGTCCTTACTAATAGTGATGACAACTGTTTACGACTATTTGAATTACCTCCAATACTATGTGCCGCAGAAACCATTAACGGCAGTAATCCACAAGAAATGGTATGTATCTGTCGAGGAGACTGATATTGATTGGGCTATTAGTTTATCAGTATTCAGGTTTAGTGTTATCTTTAGTTTTTTCTTTTGAAGATATGGCCTATTTGTTATCTATTATTTCCCCCCCCCCTTCTCCTAGGGAAGTGCCAATGTGGGTTTAATGCAACATAATTAGTAAAAAGAAGTCCTTTACTTATCTCAGATACAATCTACATACAGTATATAAAAATGTCTGTGCACAGCACGTGCGAATCCAGAGTGGGGTTTTTGGGGTTGCAATCCCCTCCCCCAGACACATATAAACTTATGCGAACATTCACGTTCAACAACTCACATTCAATTGACCTGCATATTCCAAAATCGCCCAAAACACTGATTTAAAGAATTATGGCATTTCAAATAGAGATGTACCAATGCATCAGCCAGTTTTTAGCCGATAATTTAAAAATTTCAAAAGAAATTGGGTATTAAACATGGAATGCCAAAAGGACCAATGTGTACATCTAATAAAAATACTAAAAGGAAAACTCCCAATCTGGCAATACCAAATGCTCATTGGTGCAGTCAGTACAGTAAAGAAGCCTCCAATTTATAAGCATCCATGCAGTTCAACCTGGATTTCCAAAACATGACTGCAGTTGTTGTATTGTAATTAAATTTTAGGATCATGAGGCATTAACTGCACGATTTGTGAAATTATCAATGGGCATGGTACATCATTTAATCTTGTATATTATAATTCTTGACATCATTCTTGATTTGTCAATACTTTGGCTAGGTGATATATCGGCCAAGCCCATACCGGTGCATCTCTAGTTTCAAGTAGACAGAAGGTTTTGCTTGATGTGGCCAACATCAATTGGAAACTGATTAGAGAAGGAAATTCCTTCTTAGGTTTAAATTAAACTGGCAGGCCAAATTTCTCATTGCTATGTACACTATGCAATGAGTGCAATTGCCTGTTGTAAACTTGGGCAGTAGGAGGAAACCTAAATTATCTTTTCATTGATACTACATTCCACCTAACTATAGTTCTACATTTTGTTCTCCTTAATAGAAGCCAGCTCTGAGGATAAAGGAGTCTGACACCGTGTATGATTATCAGTGGTATCCTCTAATGGATTCATCGAACCCTGCAACCTGTTGGTAAGATGAGTTTTGTGTTGTTCACATAAGAAGTTAACTGATATACTCTGCTTTGAATTCTGTTCTTGTCATGTAGCATTGTTGTGAACATCACAAAATGCAAGAACTGTATCTCTTAACAGTAAGTTGGTAATCAATGCAGGTAATAAGAACATGATTGAAACTGATCATCTTGAAGTACTTCATCAGCCCTTCTCTTATGGAGTTGCCTGAAGACTTCCACATTTATATATATTCATTTCCATGATGTAGCCACAAGCCGCCCAATAGTAATTAATGGACCGTAAAATAAGCAATCATGATAGCGTCATCATAGGGTGTTATGGTGATTTTTATTGTGAAGATGCAAGGATCTTTTTAATGGAAATGTAAGATTGAGTGTCGTCATCATTCCCTTATCCTGCCTGGGCAGGATCGGGTCTGTGTGTCCTATAGTGCTCGCCACGAAAGATGACACATGGGAGGTAGAAGGTAAGAAAGTTCACTACAAAAATTAGGGGGTTTGAAAAAGGTCAAATGGCAGGCTTCATTCACTAATGGCAAGTACAACTTCAATGTTTTCCCTATTTTTCGAAGAGGACTCATCCTTTGCCTCCCACCAATGTGTCAACTTTCGTGGCGAGCACTATAGGCCTCCACTCCTGCCTTATCTCCTACCAGTTGCCAGTTCACCCCACACAATACCATATACATATGGACAACTTGCTCCCACATCTGGCCCACTTGCTCTCCCCCTGCCCTGGGTACTTCCATCCAGCTACATTCCTGCAAGGAAATAACTAGCTGCTCCTCCCCTCTTCTCATTAAATATCCATACCGTGTCAACCTAGTCTTCCTCATTTTTTGTAATGTCCAACACCCCCAAGTTACCACTAACATACTTGTTCCTACTTCTATCTGAATTTGACACTTCACTCATGCACCACAGCATTCTATTTACGTGACTCTTCTGCACTGCCCAACACTTTCATCCAACCCACTGTAAAGCCTCCCTCTCAACTTAATTGAGCCCTGTAAAGCTTCAGCCCTGTAAAGCTTCAGCCCTGTAAAGCTTCAGCCCTGTAAAGCTTCCCTCTCAACTTAATTGAGACCCTTCCTATCACATAAGGGGAGTGGCGAATAGCGTTGGACACACGAGTTCTCGTCTGATCACTGGAGTTAAGCAGCGCAATCCCAATTAGTACTAACATGGGTGGCCGCTTGTGAAAACTGGGTACTGCATGTATCCAAAAATCGTTGCATTAGTGTAGTGTCCATGCAGTCTCTGCATCAGAACTACACAGTGGACGGGGCTCTAATGACCTTTGTAGTTGAAGGGCCCGAAAACACCAACAATCATCATCACATAGGATTCCAGTTGCCTGTCTTCACGTCAACCACCTGCTACTCATTCTATAGGTCTAATCTCTCTATCTCCACATTGCTTTTGGGAGCGGCGAGTTGCGTTGGACACACCAGTTCTCGTCTGATCACTGAAGTTCAGCAATGCCAAGACATGGGTGGTCGCTCGGGAAAGCTGGGTACTGCTAATACCCAATAATCGTCGCATTAGTGTAGTGTCTGTGCAGTCTGTGCATTAGAACTATGCAGTGGACGGGTCTCTAATGACCTTGTAGTTGACGGGACCTTAATCACCAACAAACAGACAAACAAACCCACAGAAAACCCTGCCAAATATTCCTCCAGGTTCCAGACGGCTGGCTGGGCTGCCCCCAGTCAGAGCATGTCCAGTGGACCTGCACACCCATCCTTGCTGCAGGTATGATAAGGGTATGATGATGGTAAGTAATTTCCATGATGTAATAACCTGCTCTCCTTTCCATAAATGATCCTTGTGTGATGGTTATACTAGTATTTTTAGCATAAGTAACCAATGGCCACATTCTTTTTGAAAAATTTCACTGGGGTGTATCCGGCAATGCACCATATTGCCCTCTTATCTGTGACCTTCCTTGTGGTGAGTGGCAAGTGATTAGGTACTTGCCCGTCTTCCTAAACCACATACAGTATAAATCGTTGGCAGCTCATCCATAACTAGAGTGAATAGGTATGGTCAAAGTGCTGACCCTTGATGAACCCCCACCTGTACATTGAAGCTTGCAGTGTTTCCCCATGTGGTCCTCACTCTAGTGATGGAACCATCATACATATCCTGCAATATCCTACTATGTCCTTCATCAACCCCTTTCTTTCTTAAAATGCTCCATACGAACTGTCTAGGGCAGCGATTCTCAACCTTTCTTTCGCAACGGTACACTTTTACAAATTTCAAAATTTGGTGGTACACTAACAACGACACATTTCAGGGCACACAAACGCCAAAGAAAATATATAAGTTGTAACCTAACCCAATGCAAAAACTTGCCTCGGTAGCACTCGGTAACTGTGTCAGTAGTTTTTGGTTCAATACTGGACCGAGG
>JAAFCE010006668.1:1555560-1574733 GCA_013389805.1 Trigoniulus corallinus
GACCTTTGTAGTTGATGGGCCCTAAAGCAACAACAATCAATCAATCACTTCAGGAACCACACACAGTATGATACTGTTTATTTTGACTTGATGAAGGCCTTTGACCGTGTATCCATTCCACTATTGCTCTTCAAGCTCTCTTCCTATGGTTTATCTCACCCATCAATTGAATTTTTAAAAAATTATTTAACTGACTGGCTTAATGTGATTAAGTTATCTACCTTCATAAGTGAACATTCTTACTGGCAAAGTGTTGGGGTACATCAGGGAAGTGCATTAAGTCCCCTGCTGTTTTCCTTGTATATAAACGATCTGTTTTCTGCAGCTCCACCTAATGTGGATATCTTGGCATTTGCAGATGACTTAAAATGCTCCAAGGAGATTTCACACCCACTAGATGCACTAGAGCTTCAAGAGGGCTGTTCCTTTATTGAAAAATGGATGGATGCCAACTCCTTAGCAATAAACCTTAAGAAAACATTTCAGATCTCCTTTACTTGGAAAAAGATACCTGTATGTCATACCTATAACTTGGCAAATGTGTTCCAAATCATGCAGACCTTGGTGATAAAAGATCTTGGGGTGTATTTAGATAGTTGTTAACCTTTCAAGCTCATTCTGCACAACTTTATTCTGCTTGTAAAAGAGGTTTAGCTACAGTACAGGGGTTTTGGGGATATTTATAAGTTCCCAGACCTGAAGCAACACCTGTTTAGTGTGGCTATTTGCCCTAAACTTCTTTATTGCTTAAATGTATGGGGTACCTGTAGCCCAAATTGGCTCCACAAGATACTCAAATTACATGATCGCTTAACAACATTCCAGTTATGTACTGAGAGCCAAAATAGAGCTGTTATCTACTCCCCAACTAATAACCAAGCGTGTTTGAGACCAATGCCGATTTCAGGCCTCATTATTAGTAAGATGTATGTTGAAGGTACCCTACCATTTGAATGCACAATTAGTTTATTACGACTTCAGTTGTTGTACCACACATTTCATAATGTGATAGATTGTGAAATGTTGTGGCAACAGTTGAACTTTTGGGTCCCTGGTAAAGCCACATGATCTTTTGAACTCTTTAAGCCAAGGGTGGACAGTCAATGTGTGATGCAACGAGGACAAAAAGATTTTAATTATCTACAATTGTCTATTGATGATCTGCTGTTGTCAAAGTCCTTGTTTGCTCATCAAGTCAAACTCGTTTTAATTCTCAATTTTTGTTCCAAGTTTATATAATGCAATTGTTATATTTATCCACTTGTTACCTAAGATATTCTTATATATTTTTAGTCCTACATATCTTTAGTTATGATGAAATGCCTATTACAATTGCAGTAGTTGTGCCTGATCATAGGGGGTTTGCATCCCTGAACAATACCATGGCCATCATGGTCCTGAAATTGATATACATTATCCTAACCATGGACTGCCTCATTAGGGGATTTTACCTATTATGGCGGCTATGGACACCCAGGAATATCGCAAATTCACAACCATTCACCATTATTCACCACTAATCATTTTGAACAAACCATAAGTTATTAATTTTCCTACCTAGAAACCTGCTATATTTTGAATAGTGTTTCATTAATAATTCTGCAATATTTCTGTATTGCAGCAAACATGTGTAAGAAAATGTGGAAACATCTCTGTGACAAATTATTTAAGAGACAAAGGTCAGAAGGCATGAATTTGTTGTTTGTTGGAGTTTAAGGTCCCGTCAACTACAAGGTCATTAGAGACCCGTCCACTGTATAGTTCTAATGTATATACTGCACAGACACTACACTAATACGACGATTATTGGGTATTAGCATTACCCAGCTTTCCCGAGAGACCACCCATGTCAGTACTAACTGGGCTTGCGTTGCTTAACTTCAGTGATCAGATGAGAACTGGTGTGTCCAATGCAACTCGTCACTCCTCAGAAGGCATGAAGAGTGATGCTGAGGGTGGGCACCATCCTAGAAAATGGGCTCTGGAAACAGCAATGGCCTTTTTTAAATCCAACAGTGGCCACTGAAGAGTAAGTTAGAGATGTGTTATTTACCATTACCCCTCGCAATTCTTGTAATAATTTCAAATTCTTATTTTCCAGGACTGCCAGCAGCTTCCAGTTTGATGATGAGGTAGATGTTGGTGGCAATATTGAACAGCATCAATTAATTTCCACTATGGAGGTCATTTACACTGAAACATCCACACACTCCTCAAACTCTTCACTATAGCCAACAACTTCTCCAATACCAGCTGGTGAGTCATTTAGAAAAGGTCTTTGTATTTTAAGTTTTTTTTTGTTATTTAGAAATTCATAATACATTAAACATTTTCATCACTATAGATCAGAAAAGTAAGTGGGAACATGTTGCAAAAGACATGCAAAGGATGGTCATGATGGCAACAAGTGTGGTGGACTATCTGAAAAAGTTTACACCATCAAATTGCAATCTTTTGCACAACTTTTGTGATACCATCACTCCTGTTGTGTCACAACTGACAATGAAGCAACAGATGGACCTTAATGTATGACTTCTAAATGTCATACATCAATTTATTGATGAGAATGGTATTGATGTGTAGATGGTATAGATGATGTCTTTTTATACAATGAATGTAAATGTTAAATTTCAACCACAGTAAGAACGTTTTATTTCTTCCACCAATGGTTTGAATAACAAAAAATGTTTTATTACTTCATTCCAGATGTTGAACTGCAAAATAAAAATACATTGTCTATATACATATTCATGTCTAAATATATACATTTACAAAACACATGACAAAAATACATAAATGTCTAAATGCACAGGTAACTTGTATTATGCATTATATTTTTTTCCTCCTGCCATGGGAAAGACCCAGGCCCACTAAAATATAATGCAAGCTTATAATGGTTGATGATGGCTTGTGCTGTGGCATTATTGGACCCAAGCTGCTGCACTGTGGGAAGACTGTCACCTAATGCTGTGCACTACAGCATTAAAAACGTGCAGCCATTCAGAGAGTTCTTCCTTTCATATAAAGTTGTGCAGAGTGCAAATTGCCTACATGCAAGGAAAATTTTTTATTCATGTAGCAGTTTGGAAAACTTTTACCCATGTGATGGTCTATAATATTACTAACGTTTACATCCAGGATGGCATTTCTCACATTCATACTGATGGGCATATTTAATAAATGCCAATCATGTGCCTAGCAAAAATGAAGTTATTGTTAATAACTCTCTGCTGTTTGGGCATATATCGTCATCAACGATTACTGACCTTGCTCTGCACAGATGATAGTTGAAAATCCTTTCATTCCATGCCAGATGACTGCCAGAGAATGGGCACATGATGTTAGGGTGCAGAGGAAAGGCATTATCAGCAACAAACCAGAAAGGTTTTTTTTTTGCCATCATTAGCATTCATTGGTAATGGCTGAGGTTCAGGGAGATTCTGTTGACCTTCTAAGGGCAGTTTACCAAAAGTAGAGGCTACAAGTGTGCCAATATTATGTCACCTCCCATAACCACCCACATCAACCATAGTAAAGCAATATTCAGCATCACATGCTGCAATGAGTACCAAGCTATGGAAATGCTGCTTTCAAGAATTAAACCATTAATTTGTTATTCTTACAAACTCCAGTAGGTATTTGAAACATGTAAGACCTTATAAATGAAATATTGAGATCCTGATGCAGGTGGTGCTGAAATTGCTACATGTTTGCCATCAATAGTACCAACAAAGTTGGAGAATTGCCACAACATATTAAACGTGTGCTATTTCACTCCACTCCTGTGTTGTTGGTGGCTGAAAATCACACAATGTTGACAGCAAAATGATGCATTAGCTTCCTCATATCCACTTGTTTTGCATTCCACCTTCAAATATAAAGGGCCCAATGTCTGCCAAATAGCAGCACATGTAGAACAATTGGTTCATGATGTTGTGGACCTTCCAAGTCTATAGTTGCGAGATATTGATTTTTGCTGATCACCTGAAGAAGGGTACCTTCACAATAAATGTAATTGTATGTGTTTGTTAATACATGACAACAAATATGAGAAACACTACTGAAATTCTCACCTCAATGTTACTACAAGCCATTCTTGTGTGGGTATTGGATCATGGTTAGGTGACTGTTTGACATGCATTTTGTCCTTAATTAGACCATGCAGGATATCAAACAGCTGTGGAGTAACTCTGTAGGCAGTAAAGAATTAGCCGCAATCACTGGTTTTCGTTTCCTGAAACTAGAAAATGAGTCAATGTTTATGTTGCTTTATGTGATAGTCTTTTATTATGAGTGAGTGTTAAGCATCTCCAATATGTTATGTACTTACCAAATGCTGGACTCACCATATAAAAGCCTATTTGATATTGCTGGTCGAATGCACCACTGTGGTTATTTATGTATTTATGGCATGCAATTTCTTAGTCTCATGTGCAATGCCAACATGTGCTAAAGTTGTGGAAAATATAGTATGTGCTTTGCCATTATAGTAACACACGTTCTTAGCAATAACAATTGCACATAAAAATGTTTATTAAAAATATTCATTGTTAGGTTAAGTATACTTACAGCTGTTAACAGTTCCTTATCCTACTTTTCACCCAATTTGTACAATTATTTATTTATTTATTAATAAGCACATGTTTTATGCATACAAAACATGCTTTACTGCTATAATAATACCATATGTTCTGTGCATGACATGACTCCAAAAAGAAGTGTTACACATAAAGAATTGTGCTGGTGTTTTTTCTAAAATGCTTCTACAAAACGTGATCAAAATGTCAACAGTGTAGGCATAACTGGAGTAATTTAGAAACTCATGACACCCAATTCATGACACTGGAGTTACTCCTGTGATGTCAGCAACTCTGCTCTAGTGACTTGAGTATCTCTAGAGTTCCTCTAACTGGAGTAATTTAACCCTAGATTGCTATAGTACCCTATGAATGAAATAGTTACTAAGCATTAGTCTTTGAGACTACCAAAGTTTGGATTAATAAAAAAAATAATGGATATAAAAATTTAGAAAAAAATGTTTTAATATTCTGCAAACATTTAAAATGATAATAGAAAAAAACACTATTAATTTTGTTGCATTTGAACACACATGGCAGTAGAACTTAGTCATTCTGCATAGTTTAGAAGGACAGAATGCAAAAAAATTTTCTTTTTCCTGCCTGTGGAAGTCCAAATGACTTTATAATAATTGTTTCCCCAAAAATTTCAGAGAGGATTTATTTTAGTGGGTGGGGCAAAGTTGCAATAGTCAAATGCGATTTTATTCATAGTTGCAATATGGTCTCAATTGTAAAACTATAATAATACATGCTGCAGCTAACATAAATGCATACATAAATACAATGATTTTTCTACCTGAATTATAATGGTTAACAGTAAATTATAATAGTAAGAAAAAATCGTAGCAAACATTATTCAATTAATACACCAATCCCCTGGATCCAAGTACCTACTATGATATAAGCATTTGCTAGATAATATTATTCAATTAAACAAGCAGATTTCAAAACACGATTAAACATTTCAATTGGAACACTTGTTTTCAATCTAATGGATTTTAAACATAGGCAATAATTTATTTTTCCACTGTAACATTCACTGATGCAGATCTATTTGCTGTGATAAGAACAATTCCATTAGTTGTATACTAGTTATAAAAATAGCCTTCCATTTTTATTCCCTTTGACATGCAAATGGTTAAATTTCCTTGGCTTTTCATCTTTTCTTCTTCTTCCTTTTTCCTTTCAACATTTTCAATCATTTTTTTTCTTAAATTTTCTTTTTATTGTAGATATATAGTCAGCCTGCAATATTGAAATTGTATTTTTAATAAGGAATATTCCTTTATAAACCATTAGTGATTCCTGAGTTTCAAAAACCTTTACACAAGGGACAAATTAAACACGTTTTACAACTATAACCATGTACAGCCACATATAAAAACCTGAATAATTAATTAAAGTTATTTTTCTGCATTTATTTAACTTATACGAATCTTCGAAAAATTAAAGACCTATACTGGAAGATAAAATGTTACTATTGTTTTATGATCTCTATGGAGGATGATGTCATGGTGTTATATGCTAAATTGGTAGTACACTATATAAATCCTTTGGATCCCATGCAAAACCACAGAAAATGCTATACATTCCCACAGGCAACCATTAAACCATTGGCCACCATAGGAAATCATCAATTGCTACTAATCCTCATAAAAGACCATGAATTGCTATTAGCCTAACAGAACACTATTAAAATTATTGACATTGTTGAAAACTGTGGTATTATTCCCATGCATGAAAATAAATGTTGATCCAGTACCCAACAAGCATATTCCTTACAATCTTTGTTTTATTTTTCATGCTAGCTGTTGATACATCAGAAGCAAAATTAATTTAACATGGAATGTTTTCAGAAGTTGCATTCGACACACATCAGTTCACGTCAGATCACTGAAGTTAGACAACACAATCCCAAGTTAGTACCAACATGGGTGGTTGATAGTGAGCATTGGCTACTGGTAATTTCCCCTCTCCTACATCCTCTAAACCAGTGGTTCTCAATCTTTTTGAATGCAGGGAACACTAAGCTGTGGCATTTTACTACACAAAACACTTAAACTTCAACATAAACTTTAAAGCAGGTTGAACACTTTCTACATTTGGTACTTACCACATCATCATCATACCCTTATCCCGCCTGTGGCAGGGCTTGGTCCGTGGGTTCTACCCCTCCACTCCCGTCTATCTCTCACCCAGGTCCCCATTGACCCTACACACTGTCCGTATCCTTACGGACAACCTGTTCTCATGTCTGCTTTGGTCTTCCCTGCCCCTGGTGTTAGGACCACCTGTATTCCTGGAATTATCCTGATGAGCTCCTCTTCCCCTCTTTGTATGACATGTCCATACCACCTCAGCCTATTCTCCCTCATTTTTTTGGCAATGTTCACCACCCCAGGCTACCTCTAATATGCTCAGCCACTTCAGCCACCCCCTCCCCATCAGAGTCTATCTCTCCAATGCTTTGGAACGTTGATCATAAGTACTTTACCTCTTGTCATACATCACCATTATTTTATCGTCCTTCCCAATTGAAAGCTAAATACTCTGTCTTCATGTTTATGGTTAGCTCTCCCTTTTCTATCGGTCCTCTAATATCGTTTAGTCCCTTCTCTATCTGTTCTCTGCAGTCACCCAGGTTTCCTATATCGTCGGCAAATGCCAAGTACTAGGGGGACCTATTCTCCTACTTCCATCAGTAATTCATCCAATACCAGGATGAAAAGTTATGGGCTAAGTGCTGAACCTTGGTGTGCACTAACCTTTACCCTGGCTATGGAGCCATCATGCATATCCTGGACTATTTGAATAGACCCCCTCTTTCACCAAATCTGATATATTTATTGCATTCTTGTATTGTTATGGCTTTTGCTTTTTATGTCTGTGTTGGTTTTTGCTTTTGCCTTCTATCTCTGTGTTGGTTTTGGCTTTTGCCGCTTTTACTGTTGTGTCCTTATTGGCTTTTGCTGCTTTTATTGTTTTGTCTGTTTTGGCTTTTGCCACTTTTATTGTCATGTCTGTTTAGGCTTCCGCTGCTTTTATTGTTATGTCTGTTTTGGCTTTTGCTGCTGTTATTTTTAATGTCTGTTTTGGATTTTGCCTGTACTTATATACCATATTTATTTGGCTATTTCCTTTTTTATTTTTATTTGTTTTGGTGGGCTTTTGCCCTTATTTATTGCCATCATGGTGGGAAGGCCATTTACACCCCCACCATGATGATTGTCTCTCTGGGCCCCAATGACCATTGTAGTCAATGGGCCCTAAAACAAAAACAAACAACAACAACAACATCGAATAGACCCTTCTTCCACCCCACCCCCCTTTTTGCAATACCTCCCAACTACCTTGGTACTTACTACCACATTATATAACAATAAAACGAACAACTATGTCATTTGGGTTTGCTGATTACAATCCCATCCAAACATTATTTTGAATTGTATCAATTTTTTTCAAATTCCTTTATGTGTTCATTAAATTTTCTCGCAGAAAACTTGAAGTGGTTTCACGGAACACCAGTGTTCCATGGAACACACTTTGAGAACCACTGCTCTAAACCTGCCTTTTCACCTGTTAGCCGCCTGCTTAAGGTATGGCTTGTTATAGGTGCTTGGCTTGCTCTCCCAATCCATCAGCATAACATACTCATGTATTAAAATAGTGATTCAAATATGAAAATTAAGTGCTATATAAATATTGAATTTTTTGTGCCAAATGAATTTCCTTTGGCATCTCAAGACTGTTATTCAAAATTTGCAAATGGAGGTTTGTGAGGACATCATCACCCCAAAGAGCCTTTGCAAAGTTTTTAATGAATTTTGTATTTTCTGTGAAATTCTCTTTTTAAAATTGACAGCTTCTCTTTAATAAACAAGATACCTCTTTGAATGTTGCCCATCTTAAAAAACGTTACTTTTAATATGCATTTTCGTGTAATATAAAATCAATGTTTTGAATGAAAAGGCTGTCTTAACAGAAAATAAATAAACTAATGAAAAGTAACATAACTTTACCCTTCTGCTCAATGTCTCCTAATAACTTTTCCAGGCAATAATTTGAATGAATTAAAGCATTGGTGGTATCTGGAGAGACACTAGGTGGCATATATCCCCTGTGCATCTGCTTCCCTGAGCTATGCAAATTTTAACTATTTTGTGATATTTTACCTGCCTTTTTCAGGGGCTGTAGGTGTTGGGGCCAATTTAGGCTGTGGGGAACTTGTTGTGAGGATTGGCAATTTAAGGCTAATCTCATGACATTTTCCAATTATCCCAGTGTGGTACAGCATGCATCAGCATTGTCAATGACCATGCTGCATTTGGGATCAATTACCAACTCCCTATGGCAAATTTTAAGCATTTAATTAATTATTTAAGTTATTGTTATTGTTTTATTTGCTTGCTGGGGCATGTGGTGTAGGGCATGAGGGGTGGATTGTCATGTGTGTGGGACCTCTGCTCACATGACAAAGATGGAAAACTCATCAAGTGTCTCCTGTGGGGTAGGATGGCACCCCCACAGGTAACTCTGTCACTGTTGCTGCAGGTTCAAGACGTCTGGCTGGGGATCCCCCAGTCGGAGCTGTTCCACTACGTAAGGGGGCTAGGCTATGGTTAGGGACATGGAATGTGCGGACCCTTACAAGAAAAACAGGGGAAATAGTAAACACCCTGAAGCATAGAAGGGTTATTGTCTCCTTGCTCCAAGAAACACAATGGAAGGGGAACTGATCGTGGGCACTGGGAGAGGATACAGTGAGGGCACACAGGTAGCAAGGAAGGGCAAAATGGGGTGGGCATTGTATTGAGTAGGAAATTGTCTCAGGGGATCACAGCTTTCCATAGAATAAAATGCAGGAGTAAGTTAGTTACTGTAGTATGGTGGGGTATTGGGCTCCACCTCATCAGTGCATATGCTCCCCAAGCAGGTTGTGATGAGGCCACCAAAAGGGATTTTTGGTGGGATTTTGATGAAGTGGTATACTCAATAGATAGCAGAATTAGATGGGGAAATGGATCTGATCATCTGATTATTGGAGGGGACTTTAATGGCCATGTGGGCAAAGAGGGACAAGGATATGAGGCTGTCCATGGGGATGGGGTATGGCCAACTCTCAGCAGAGGGACAAAAAGCCCTTGATACAGCACAAGGACATAATGTGGTTCCAGCAGAGCGAAAAGCACCTCATCACATTTCAGTCACCCCTGGGGAGGTCTCAAATTGATTTCTTTATGGTCAAGATGCAGCATAGGCCCAAGATTTGTGATTGTTTGGTGCTCTCCAGTGAGGATTTCCAGGAGGAAACCTGGCATAAGTTACTCAGGATGGAGATACTTATGAGGGGTGTGGCTAGCAACCACCCATGGAAAGGTGAACCAGTCATTAGGTGGTGCAAGTTACCATGAAATGCACATTAATTCCAGCAGGAGATTATTAGCCAGGTTGACTGAGATTGGAAAGGGTCAGCTGATGCCATGTGGGACTGGGTGGTCATGAAGATTACACAAAGTGGAAAGGTGATGTTTGGCACAGCTAGAGTAGGAGACTCACACCAGGGTAGACAAACTTTGTGTTGGAATGAGTAGGTGGTAGCAGCCATCCATCAGAAGGCAGCATTTCATAGGTGGCAGGAGATGGGGGACCAGGGTTCAAAGACAGAGTATATGCTAGGAGGACCATTGTCCAGGTCAAACACCAAAGTATGAGGCTTTATATGAGAGCTTAGGGACTAAGGACTAGCCAAGTATCCAGATAGAAGTAGTAAGATGTCACCAGGGCTATAAAGGTGGAGGAATCTTACAACAATCTCTTAAACAGAGATACCAGTGAAATTGTTCATGAACAACACCCCTGCCACCTCAATAGCTGTGGACTTGGTAAGTGGGGCATAAATAGTCAGGGCCCTCCACAAGATGAAAGGTCACAAAGCCATAGGTCCTGCTAAGATTCCCATTGATGTTTGGCATAGCTTGGGGACCACAGAAATTAAATGGATGGGGAAGCTTTTCAGTAAGAGAGTCAGTGGTGACTGACTGCCATCTGCATGGTGGGAGAGTTGGATTGTCCCACTGTTCAACGGCAAAGGTGACGCCCAGGACTGTGGGAACTATAGAGGCATTAAGCTAATGAGCCATTCTAGCTGTGAAGCTGTGGGAGAGGATCATAGAATGTTGCCTCAGAAATCATAGTAGTGTCCGAGGAAAACGGTTTGGGTTTATGCCTGGTAGATCAACAATGGAACCTATCTGCATTCTATGACAGATGGTTGAGAAGCATAGAGCATTAAAGAAGGACCTGTATGCAATCTTTGTAGACCTAGAGAAGGCCTATGATCATGTCCCACAACAGGAATTATGGGATGTTCTAAGGAAACGAGGAGTGGATGCAGGGCATTCAGAGTAATACAGCATATGTATGATGCTTCCACCTCTTCCACTTCCACCACTAGTTACGCTCACCATTAGGGTGAGGCCCACATAGAGGAGTACTGTTGGCTTCAAAATGAAGGTAGGGCTTCATCAAGGATCGGCTGTCAGCCTATACCCATTTGCTTTGACAATGGATGACCTGCTGATAGGAATAGGGGAATGGGCCCCTAGTGCTTGGTATTTGCTGACAATGTAGTAAGGTTAGAGGAGGTTCAACAGGAAGAGTATGGAGCAGTATTGCTACAAAGGTGGCCCCATGAGAAGAAGTTACATCCTATAGGCTATATGAGCTACAAGACAACTGTTAATTTTATTATTTTTTTATGTTTATTCCTTATCAATTTCCCTCCTTAAGTCCTTTGCCAATGTGGGCATAATAGTAAACTCCAAGAAAATTCTTAAGCCTTTTTTTCCTTTTTACAATAACCTTTTATTTTTATAAGAAAGTCATGTCCAATGGAAAGGCATTCACAATTTGATTTCTAATACTCTAGGTGAAATAATTCCTCATGTTACAATTCTTGGATAACAATGATTTTATAGTTTTTTCTAAATACAAGATTAAAATGGGTTCTTCCAAAAATGCTACAATTTAACAAAAGAGATATTCAATACTAACATGCCTGCTATAAACACCTAAGTTTTAAAGTATACACTCTTTAACTAAAATTAAAAAGACCTAACTGATCTAAAATGAGTAGATCTCAATTAGTTCCTTCAAAACGCTACTAATTAGCTAAACATATTCAACACTATCATGCATTCTATAAACACCTGAGTTGTAAAGTATGCACTCTTTAACTAAATCAAAAAGACCTAACTGATCTAAAGTGAGTAGATCTCAAATAGTTCCTTCAAAAACTCTACTAATTAGCTAAACATATTCAACACTATCATCCATGCTACAAACACCAAAGTTGTATACTAAATCAAAAAGACCTAACTGATCTAAAATGAGTAGATCTCATTTAGTTCCTTCAAAAACGCTACTATTTAGCTAAACATATTCAACACTATCATGCATGCTACAAACACAATTGCTTTTTGATACAGGAAACCCTATATAAAAGTCAGTAAGGTTTTCTTATCTGCCTGCTGGTGCTGTTGGTTCCAGAGTCGTCCGGTTGAATCTTCTTTCCTATGGTAGACTTCCAGGGTTGGTACAGGTGGTCCTCTTCAGGAACTTCTGGTGTGGCATCCTCCTAGGGCTTGTACTTGATGTGGGTCACTTATCCAGTTGGAGTTAATGTTCAGTGTTCCTCAGCATGTTGGCATCACTGGTGGCATTGCAGTTTCACTCCCTCAGCATCTCCTCTGGTTTAATGTTTCTGTCTCTGCCTTCAGCATCTCCTCTGGCTAACGTTCCTCTTTCTCTCTCTGAATGAATGAATGAATTCCTCTTTCTCCTCTGGCATTTGTTTTTATAGTCCCTGTATTCCTCTTCCATTGGTTTCAGGGAGGGGGTTTTTAATTTGGGGTGGTTTGCAGCTGCTTTCTATAAAAGGTTTTTGACCCTCCTTAATTGATTTTTATCAGGGTGGCCATTTATCTTGGATGATAGAATAATAATATATAATTTTCAAAAAAAATAATAATAGGGCTTTGTATAAAATATGGCTGATACATAAAATGGGGCAGAAGTTTTCTATAAAAGGTTTTTAACCCTCCTCAAATTGACTTTAATCAGGGTGGCCATTTATCTTGTATGTGGGAAAAAAACCATAATTTTTATTTGACTTCTATAGGCTAGGAGTCGTCTGGGGCTATAATTCTTACTTTAGAGGGGTTATTATGGGCTTGACGTTTTGGTTGAGTTAATTTGATAATCCTCATATTTTTTGTGGGGTTTTCAAGTGTTCATAATTGCTTGAGATTTATGGTGACTTTTAAATTGAAGTAAGTTATGGAGTGTGGGGGTAGGCAATTAATTTAGTTATTCAGTTTTCTGGGTTTTTTGAGGGGTATACTGAGGGAAGTCACAGAGGGTAGTTGACAGTCTGAATGGGGTTGAGGGGGATACTGGGGGACGTTGCAGGGGGTAGTTGACACAACCAAAGTAGAAATGAAGAAGCACTCCTATGAATTGAAGGTGTTCGCCATTGTCAAAGCCCTTAAGAAGTTTCGAGTGTATTTTTTGGGAATAAAATTCAAATTGGTCACTGATTGTGCAGCTTTCGAGAAGTTTGGAAGAGTTTGAGTACAAAAAAGAACATAGACCTGGCAGCAGGATGAAGCACATGGATGCGTTTAGTTGCTGTCCAGTCACAGTAGTTGAAGATAAGTTGATCTACATGTTATGTAGGAAGCAAGATGAAGAGGAAACGTTACACCTCATCAAACAGTTGTTTCAGTTGGGGTCCAATGAAGATTACATGGTGGGAGATGGAGTACTTAAGAGGCAAGTCAGAGAACAGAAGGTAGTAGTTCTACCAACTTGTATGCAGTCAGACGTCACAAGAAGAGTTCATGAAAATGGGCATTTTGGTATACAAAAGATGACTGAAAAGATCAAAGAGGAGTTTTATATATAAGATCTCAGTGACAAGTTGGAAGAGTGTATCAGTTGCTGTGTACCATGCATCATAGCAGAAAAGAAGAAAGGGGAAAGATAAGAGTTCTTGAGACCCATCCCTAAGGGTGATTGATCATTGGAGACATACCACATAGATCACCTAGGCCCGTTGTCAGCCATGAGCAAACTCTACAAGTACCTGTTCATAGTCATAGACAGATTCAATAAGTTCATGTGGATCTACCCCACCAAGTCATTGACCATCTGAACCAACAACAGAAGACGTTTGGCAACCCAACCCAAATAATTTCAGACAGAGGTGGTGTGTTTATCTCAGAAGAGTTTCAGAATTATTGTCACCAGCAGAACATCCAACATATTCAGATTATCACAGGAGTGCCTAGGCAAATGGATAAGTAGAGCAGGTGCACCACTTTATTTATACCAGTACTCACCAAGTTACCACTGAAAGACCCTGGGAAGTGAAACAAGCATGTTAACTGGCTGCAATGCAGTCTCAAAAGTACATACCATTGGGGTATCGACACCACTCCCTATGAAGTTCTTGTGGGAGTCAAGATGCATCAGCCAGAGGACCTGGAAATGGTGGCCCTGATTGAGCAGCAGGTTATCAAGATATTCCAAGAGGAAAGAGGTATGGCAAGGGCAGAGGCCAAACAGAAGATATTACAGATACAGGAAGAAAACAACATATCCCACAACCAGAACAGCAAGGAGCCTTGTAGTATGCCATAGGAGATATGGTAGCAATAAAGCACACTCAGTTTGGACCTAAGCTGAAGTTGGCAGCAAACTTTTTTGGACCCTACAAGGTCACCAAGAAGAAGTGGAATGACTGCTATGATGTAGAAAGAACAGGTGTTGGGGAGGGGCCAAAAGTCACCTTGAACTCAGCACATTATATGAAGAGGTACCAGATGTCTCTGGGGATTGGAGAATCATCAGGATGGTCAAGTTTAGGAAGGAGATACAGAGGCATAGCAGACAATGGCAGAGTGGCTTGTCACATAGGTGGCGCCTCAAGCTTGAGTGGGAAAACAGGGGAAAAACCTGAAGTGAAGAAAAGTTGTAGAAGAGAGAAGAGCAGGAAGGGGACTTGGACAGAGTTAGTAAAGTAGGATGGGTGGAATGGAGATAGCAAAGGAGGCTGAGATGAGGTGAAACTGAATAGCATCAGGTGGCTATGTTGTGCCTCTACCATAGTTCTACAGAAGATGTCCTATTCTTATCGGGATAATAGTTATGCATTGAAAGGACAGTCGAAATAGTTATTTGTGCTACATGTGTTAGTTTTGCATGTGTTTAATATAGGGTGTTTTTTAAGATTGTCTGAACTTTAAATAAAAAAAAAAACAAAAATAAAATTAACTCAGTGGCCATAACTATATTATTTTTTCAAAGACAATTGTATGGCATTTAATATTTAAATATGATTTCTGGCATATGACCACCTTGACTGCCTCTCACAATGCAAATTCTGTCACACCAATTGTGGGTCACTTTTTCCAACACATCCACTGCTATCCCTGTAATGATGTGAGTTATGTTGGCTTGTAATGCCTCAATTGTTGCTGATTTATTGGTATTGACCAGTGACTTTACATATCCCTGCAAGAAATAATCCAATGGTGCCAAGTCACATGATCTTGGAGGCCAGTTTATGAATCAATTCCTGGAAATGACATTATCACCAAATTGTCCCTTCAATAAATCGACTGTTTCAGTTGCTGTATGGCACGTATCATCATCTTGCTGAAACCACATCTCTTGGACATCAATGTGACTCAAATTTGGAAAAAGTAATCTGTGATCATTGATCTGTAACTAACACCATTGACAAATTTCACAAAGTGTCCCATAAGTTTGGAACCATTGACACGGACACCATTGATAAATTTCATGAAATGCCCTATAGGTTTGGTGAACAGAACACTGATTGTTGTAATACACTTCCAAAAGTTTGGAATCGTTGTTGAGGCATAAATCTTTCCATGACGATTTGCCAAAATATACTGAATATGAATTCCACTTATGGCTGTCAAATTGACAGTCTGTCTGTGAGTAACCCCTATCAAAAGGTAGGACAGTCTAAAAAACACCCTGTACATTATTCTAGTTCTGTGAGTTGGTTACCTCATTTCCAATTATCTGTTTGTACCTGTCTCGTTCAGTCAATTAAAACCTACATATATACATTTCATTGTTATTTTTGCCTTCAATAATGGCAATGTTAGTCTTCCCATTCCAACCAATTCCAGCCCATATCATAAGACTACCACCACCACAAACACTCTTTGAATACCACTGTTCTTCTGTTCGAATATTGTGAAAATAATATTGGTATCCATCATGACCATGAAGGTTGAATATTTTCTCATAAAAAATAACCTTCCTCCAATCATTAGACCAAGTGAAGTTTTTTTGCACCCATTGAAGATGGCATTCAATATGCATTGATATTGCATTGATCTTGGTCTGACCTTTTGCTTTTGATATTCTAAATTGTCATTATCCCTTAATTGTCTCCAAACTGTCATTTTAGAAGCTTTCACTTCATTCTGAGCCCTGATTTTGTTAATTGACTCTCAAGTATTTGCAAAAACCCTAAATATGAGTTGTTTGGTTTCCTCATTCATTGCTTGTGGTTAACCTCCAGAGTTATTTTTAACATAATTTTCAGGATCTTTGAGCTAATTGAAAACCAAAGTTTTGTATCTATTGATGATCTTGCCTATCTCCCAATAACTCTGCAATCTTTTATTCTTTGCCATTGCTTAAATATACACTTTAATTAATCAATTAATTGAATGAATCCTAGAATGTATAAATTTCAAAGAAATGAACAATATTTACCTTTAATAGAATGATCCAGATATTTATGATCTATTTATTCTTTGTGTCCTTAAGCAAATGAAACAGTCAAAAAACAGCCATGTGCTTATTAGACAAAACCTGGGCCGGATGTTGTTATAGTGACCTTTAATTAGTGTTTAACATTGAATACCCTACTAATGTGCAAAATTTCAAAGAAGTAAATTAACTAGGTGCTAAAATATTTCAAAAATCTGGGTGTTCGTAAGCAATAGAAATGGAGTTGAATACTGAAAATTGACATTTCACCATCATTCTAATAGTTATATATTCAGTAAGAAGTTTAACATATTTCATACTGAACCTTTGGAAATTGAATGCTTTTGATACATTGTGGAGATTAAATGCTTTTTGATAAATTGTGAAAGTTGATTGCTTTTGATACACATGTCAATTGCATCACTGAATTGTCTTTTTCCCAGAAATTGCCATTATTTCTGACTTTATCCAAAAAGATAATAAATTGATGTTAATCAGGACATTGGGTCTAAAGAATTCTATTTTCTTATTTGTTTCTTTCACACACAACCATTGTACAATCCAGACTACAGATAAAGAAAATAAAGTGAGCAGGTTCAAGTTACAAGTGAATTTGTCAATTACCATGGTTGTCAAGAAAGAAATTACACAGATCCCATCTGATGGCGACAGTTTACTATACACCAAAGCTGGGCACGAGAGAACAGGCTAGCACATAGTTGGTATGGGAGGATGTTCCACTCCTTCAAAACAACCCAGGGAAAACTTTTGCTCTACTGTCCTTAAAGGGTATAGTTGGCGCAAACAAGATATGATGAGAAACAGTTGGAAAGGTAGTGTAGTGGGGGATTATTGTACCTCAGGACAGAGGCAATGACTTGCAACTGGGAAAAGGTCAAGTAAGCAGTCAATGAAAGAAGGCAGTACTTCCTACACCAGGGGGCAACATGAAGCCAGGGGGAAGACAAAAAATTATGTGTAGTATTCTAACTGTACATTAAATGGAGTGGATGCAGCTGGGAATAGGTGAGCCCCACTGAGAAGGGGGGCCACAAAACTAAGTAGAGGGAGGACATTAGCTCAGAAGAGGACGAGAAGTCTCTTACAGCAGATTATGGGTTTTAGATGTTGAAAAGGTAGGCTAGAGAGTTAAGCTTAGTTAAAAGTTGATCATGATGTGTTAGAAATTTTAATTGGGCATCAAAAGTGATGCCAGGAATGGTATCAGAGAAGGTATTAGGGAGGGTCTTATCACCATCATCTTCTCTGTGTTCAGTTGCATACCTAGTGCATAGTAGTGTTAAGAAACAGAGAGAAGTAAGTTGGAAGTAAGTATAGAAACAATGACCAACCGATCACATGAAATTGGACGTCTGAAGTAGTTGTCATAAGGAAAGGACCACAGCTGCCACCCTTCACAAGAGGAAGGGAGAGCAGAAGAAGCAACGTTGAATAAGAGTCGCCCCAAAATGGAGCTATTGGGAACACCCCGAATAAGCAGAAATGTTTGAGGGGAAGCCCAAGCTCTAGCACTCCTAGATTGTAAGTTGATAGTCAGTTGAAAATACATTGAATCATGTGAACTTTGATTCAACATAGTTAAACAAATGGTTAGTTGAAGTAACCAAAAGTTAAAAGGGGTTTAACTTTTGTTGTTCAACTAGCGTCACCAATACCCGTACCCGTGTGTGCCCAGGGTAGAATAGGCACACTGCATACCTGCATGTTGTAAGAGGCGACAAAAAGGGGTGACTTTTTCTTGCCCCAGTCTGGACAACACCACTGTCGTCTCTGTCTATGACGTGTTCTGGACAGGACGATACCAACATCATGGCTGTTTGAGTGTTCAAACTGACTTGTACGTGGTCAATGTAGGCTCCTTACTGAGGTGACCGTAAACAAACGCCTACCCACGTGTTTGCCGTGCGTGGAGATCCGCACCCCTGGGAAAAGCGGATCCTGGTGGTTGAGGAGGCGTATGCCCTGTGATGTCTCTTGGCCACTCCACATTGGTGAGGTGGCTGACAGACATCAGGGACTAGGGTTGCGACCCACAGTCTCCAAAACATCACTTTGGCCACAGCTTCCAGGGAAAACGGAAGGCCAAGGCAGTAGCCCGGTCTTGGTCAATCGGCCGGGGGCATATAAGTGGTTATGCCTCCTAGGGTGACTGTAAGTGGACCGGCAGTCAACCCCGATGACAATGATCCGGTACTCGGGGATTATGCCACCCTAACGGTATCCTGCCCGAAGGGAATCTTGGCGACCCGAATGGGCGTCCCCTCATTGGGCTCCGTGGTGGGTAAGACCTGCGGGCAGCGAAATCATAATTAATTAAAATTATGACAAATCTAAACCCGAGGCTGGGGGCCTCATCAAATAACCCCACCCCTCCCCCTTCTTCTTTACCGACTTGTGTTGAGCCGGAAGATGGCGGGCTCAGTCCCACCCAATTGAGTGGGCCAGCTGTCACTGAGCTGATGGAGACATGTACTGCTCCAACAAAGAGGCCGCGTTCCCCCAGTAAGCCAACTGGATCAGGGAACGAACCTCTGGCGTCTATGGCATCGGCGCCTGCCCTTAACAAGAGGCAACGACCTCTTAGCCTTAAGGTGCAGGGTTCCGAAGCCGATGCACAGCATGTTCCTGCATCCAAGAAATTAGGTGCAGTCAAACAACCATCCTTACCTTCTTCCTATCCTCCCTGGTTTATTTCTATCTCTGGTGATTGATTGATTGATTGTTGTTGCTTTAGGGCCCATCAACTACAAAGGTC
>JAAFCE010006668.1:1582682-1592990 GCA_013389805.1 Trigoniulus corallinus
GCTTCGGTCTGGTGATTGGCAGATGCCTCCACCAACAAGGTGCCATTGCGCAGTTTCTTGACCGAGGTCACATCACCGGCAATGCCCTTGATGGCTTTGGCGATAAGGAAGGGCGACGCCTTCCCCAAGGATGCACCATCCTCCCCGGATATGGAAAGAAACCGGGGAGGGTAGGAAGAAGGAATAGAAGTGCTTTTGACTGCACCTGAGGCTTCCTTAGATGCAGGAACACGCTTTGCATCAGCGGTGGAGCCCTGCACCTTAAGGCTAAGAGGCCGTTGCCTCTTGTTAAGGGCAGGTGCTGATGTATTTGACACCACAGGGGCATTCCCTGATCCAGTTGGGTGACTGGGGGAATGCGGCCTTTTAGTTGGAGCAGTGCTCGTCTCCATTAACTCACTGGCAGCTGGCCCACTCAGTTGAGTGGGACCGAGCCTGCCATCTTCCGGCTCAACACAAGTCATTGAAACTAAAGAAGGGGGAGGGGTGGGGTTTTTTGAAGAGGCCCCCAGCCTCTGGGTTATAGTTGCCATAATTGTTGTGAATTATGATTTCGCTGCCCGCAGTTCTCACCCACCACCGAGCCCAACGAGGGGACGCCCATTCGGGTCGTCGAGAGTGCTCGGACAGGATACCGTTAGGGTGGCATAATCCCCGAGTACCGGACCATTGGCGTCGGGGTTGACTGCCGGTCCACTTACAGTCACCCTAGGAGGCATAACAACTTATACGCCCCCGGCCGATTGACCAAGACCGGGCTACTGCCTTGGCCTCCCGTTTGCCCCGGAAGCTGTGGCCAAAGTGATGTGTTGGATGTGTAGGGCCGCAGCCCTAGACCCTCCTCAATCACCAGGATCCGCTTTTCCCAGGGTACAGGTCTCCACGCACGGCAAACACGCGGGTAGGCGTTTTTTACGGTCACCTCAGTGAGGAACCTACGTCAACCGCAAACAAGTCAGACACTCATCCAATAAAGGAGAAAAGAAAGATACAACCAACCACAATGATTTTATCGTCCTGTCCAGACCACGTCATAGACAAACACGACAGTGGTGTTGTCCAAACTGGGGCAAGAAAAAGTCACCCCTTTTAGTCGCCTCTTACGACATGCAGGTATGCAGTGTGCCTATTCTACCCCGGGCACACACGGGGATTCTATCTCTGGGGAGGATGAAGCAGCCTTGGGGAAGGCATCGCCCTTCCTTATCGCCAAAGCCATCAAGGGCATTGCCGGCGACGTGACTTTCAAGATACTGTGCAATGGCACTTTGTTGGTGGAGGCATCCGCCCCTCACAAGATAGCGGCACTACTGAAACTGCGGAAGCTCAGTGATATCCCCGTTGTGGTCGAACCCCATTGCACCTTAAACACAAGTAGAGGAGTGGTGCAGTGCCCCGACCTACGTGGGGAATCAGAAGAGCAGATAGTGGAGGAGATCAGGGACCAGGGTGTGGTGGCTGTTCGCCGCACCTTGGTCCGATGGGACGGAGAATCCCACCCATCTGACACCTTGGTGCTGACCTTAGGTAGGCCCAATGTGCCAGAGTACATCATGGCTGGCTACCTCCGCTTGCCTGTGTGTCCATTAATACCGAGCCTGCTTCGGTGTTTCAAGTGCCAACGATATGGCCATGGCCAGAATTCCTGTTCTGCCAAGGCCATGTGTGGCACTTGTGGGCAAGGAGACCACTCCCCAGAGTCTTGTAAGACTGCACCTTTATGCATAAACTGTAAGGGCAACCATCCCGCCTCTTCTCGGGATTGCCCCACTTGGCTGCAGGAAAGCACGATCCAGGAGCTGCGTGTCCAGAAGGGTATCAGTTTTCTGGATGCACGGTGGCTGCTAGCCTTGCCAGGAACCTCCAGTCATGAAGTATCCTATGCAGGTGCTGCGAAGGCAGCTGCTGTGTCCTCTGTCTATACCCAGACGGACACTTCACCTCAGCTCCCCCCTCTCATCCGTTTAACGCCCTCTCGAGCCCACGGGGTCCATGGGGTGCCGGTCTGTGCAAGCATTGGCTGCCACATGGACCCCAACTCCACCACCGCCTCTGGCCCATGCATGGGCCCCCCCCAATAATGGCGGTGCCAGCTTCGTTGGAGGCCCCATATGCCATTCATCAAAGAGAGGCATCTCCCTTGAAGGCCTCTCTCTATCCCAGCCCAGCCAACCTCCTCCACGGAGGGGGTGGTGGATGAGACAGGAGGAAAGAAAGTAGGGACACCCCCCCACTACTGCCATGGGGCGGGTGTCCTTGGTTCGTCCATCCAAGCTCTCTGGCCAACGGCAGAGAGCACGGGGTGGTTTCATGCCCAAACTGGGGCAAGAAGGGGATTCCTCCTTCGAGATGGAGGAGGACAAACCAATTGAAGCAACAAGCCGTCTAAGTCCACTTGATGGTAAATTTCCTACAATGGAACTGTCGAGGGTTTTCCACAAGAGGGACGAGATCGCACTGCTGATCTCTCGGCACAACCCTGTCTGCATCTCCCTCCAGGAGATCCTGTGTCGCAGTGATACCCCCGTTTCATTACAGGGGTACACTGTATATGCAGACACCCAGCAGCAAGGAAGCCACCCTGTGGGAGGGGTGGCTATCCTTATCTGGAATGGGTGCATGCATGTGCCAGTGGCTTTGCAGACGCCTCTGCAAGCAGTGGCGGTCTCATTGCAACTGGAAGTGCCCACCACTCTATGTTCCCTCTACATGCCTCCTGGGATTGATAACCCATGGGCAGACCTCGACTCCCTCAGTGCCCAGCTTCCAAGACCCTTCTTGATTATGGGTGATTTTAATGCCCATAATCCCCTATGGGGCTCGGACAGTCATAACGCCCGAGGGCGACTTGTGGAACAATGGGTGTCACATAATGGCCTCATTGTTCTAAACACCGGTGCCTCCACACATGTCATGACTGCCACTGGTGGTCTCTCATGTATAGACCTGTCCATCTGCTCTCCTGGGTTGGCACCGGGTTTGCAGTGGGAGGTCTCGTCAGACCCTTGTGGAAGTGATCACTTCCCCATCAAGATTAGCAGTGGAGATGGGGCATTACCCCAACACCCACCACAGTGGTGTCTGCGTCGGGCGGACTGGGAGGAGTTTGCCCGTCGTATCTACTTTCACCCACTGTGTGATTTTGATGGGGTCAACGACCATAGTGAGTCACTTCACAGAGGTGGTGGTCAGGGCGGCATTGGCATCCATCCCCCAGAGCTCATGTAACCCACCACGAGCACGGGTGCCATGGTGGACAGAGGATTGTTCGAGTGCGATTCGGGCTCGCCGACGAGCCCTTCACTGCTTCGAATCTCGTCCTACCGAGGCCAACCGTATCGACTATCTCCGAGCCCGGGCATATGCACGACGGGTGATCATGGAGGTTCCCCCTCCATTCGGTGTGCGGTGGATGGACAGTCTTACCAGCCTGGGTGTGACTCTGCCTAGGGTGCAGCCTGTACTGCCAGCCTCTGTGCCACCTTGGACAGTGCCAGAGCCAAGTTTAGATTTATTGCTTGCAGCCTTACCCAAAACCAGTACCGATAGGTCAGTGTACCAACAAGAGTTTGGACGCTTCTCTTGGACCTATCGAGGCCATGTTTTTATTTACATGGATGGGTCGAAGGATGGCTCCTCGGTGGGTTGGTCAGTCTTTACAACTGGTCATCTCATAGGGGGCCGCCTTCCAGGCATCGCCAGTGTCTTAACTGCAGAACTCACAGCTCTGCACAGGGCACTGGAGCTCATCCAAGTATTGAATGACAGACACTCCTTATGCTCCCTTCAGCTGTTGCACACCCTATATGACAGACATGCCATCGTCCAGGGTGTGCACAGATTGCTGCTTGTGATTCGTAAGCAGGGCAAGACAGTGTTGTTCATGTGGGTCCTGGGGCATGTTGGCATCATGGGCAATGAGAGGGCGGATGCCCATGCCCATCAGGTGGCCCACTTGCCGGATATACCTAACACTGCTGTCCCCTCCACCGATGCTCTCCCGATGGTGCGGTGGGCCGTCCATGAACAATGGTGGGCCCAGTGGTTTGTAGAGACCACCAACAAACTCTGCACACTGAATGACACCCCAGAGCACTGGGGGTCCTCGTGCAGCCAGTCGCGGAGGGAGGAGGTTGTGCTTGCTCAGCTTCGGATCGGTCACACGTTCCTCACCCACTCCTACATTTTACAGGATGAGGAACAACCATGGTGTGACTTCTGTTGGGAGTCTCTCACAGTGGTGCATATCTTTAGTCACTGTGAGAGATACCGTGAACTGAGATGGCGACTTAGAGTCAGTCGGGAGCTCTCACCTCACTTGGGGATCACCCCCAGGGGGTTGAGAGCTCGCTTGTATTTGTGAAAGAGGTTGGCCTACAATACATGTGCAACTTTTAAATCAAAATGAAGGTGAAGTTGCTCTCTTCCACCAATATTGGCAAAATAATTTCAACCAAGAATTTACTATCACCAAATCCATAGAATGAACAATTACATGGTGTCCCTTTCTTGGATCTAATTTTTGTTCTTTAAATGGAAATAAGATAATCAAGTTTGTCAACTCCACCCATTTCTTTATTATATTCCCTAATGCATTGTGGACGAGAAGCATGGATGTACTGTCAGGCATTTATCCCGACGTTTACACACATCCATTTCTCCTATTCCACATTCTGTTGAATCCACTTGAACAACTGTGTTGTTCTGACAAAAAATTTTTTCATCTTCCATAATGATTTCACTTGTTGATTCTCTTCCAGCTTTATGTAACTCCATTTCTGATGGCAAATTATTTTTTCCAATTCAATTTGAATGGGTAGTGCCTGTGCAATATACAGTATATACAGACTTCTTCTCCAATTCTCCTAATAGCATTAATGTTGTGAAATAATTGTCACGAAATATGTGGTACCACTTATCTTTGAGATTCTTTGAGCTAAAAAGTCACAGTTCCAGCAAACTCTCCAAATTTTATTTTGATTTCTGATGAAATGGCAGTAGTTTTTCCTTGATAAAGTAAAAAATCATATGCAGCTCCACTTGAACCACAGAGAAAATATATTTTAATCCCCCATGGAGATGGGTTGTTTTCAATATTAATTTTAGGTCTAAATTTTCATCAAAAGGGTTGTAGGAGAATCGATGCTGGTGTTGGTATTGTCATTTCTTGCTGCCACATTTATGTACTTTCACTGCATCTCTTCTAGTTTCACTGCATCACTCTTAAGGTCTGTTTACACTAGGAAGAAATGTCTTCCTTCTGGAAACTGTCAGAAGTTTCTGTGCAATATTTTACTTGCAAGTGTAAATGCATGTTGGAGTATTTGCAAAAATTATCACATTTCCAATTCCTCTCGATTTTTTGTAAGTGGGACAGAGGGAAAACATGGCAAATAAATAAATGTGGATGGTCATGGAGATTAAAAGTCAAAAAACCAAACACCCAACCCTTAATTACTAAACAGTAGTCTATCACAGCAGTTCTCAATCCATTTTCAGACCCTGATGGTGGGGCCCTGATTATGGGACCCTAATACTGGGAATGTGACACTGGGACCCTGAAACTTGCACCCTGATACTGGGACCGTGATTCTGGGGCTGTGATAGTTGGAACCTGATAGTTGGGACCCTGATACTCAGACGCTGATACCCAGACCCTCATACTCAGACACTGATACCCAGACCCTGATTCTCAAATCCAGATACTTCTAATTCTAATTCACGACACTTCAAGTAGCCTTATTTGGCCAATATGGCAGTGGAGAGACCAACTCTCATTCTTACATACATTACTAAAAAGCTCCCAAAACCCTAGGCTTAAATTCCTGTGATCCCTCTACAACACTAGTAATGGTAGGGTGGCTTTTTATGAGGCCCTCCACCTTATCCTTTCTAAGGTGATTCCATTGTCGAATGGTCCTTGGTAAGAAAGACCAGTAATATGGGTCTGTCTGTGCCCTAATCTCCTTCAATTTATACGAATGATCCTTTCTCCCTTTGCAATTAGCAGGGGACACACATCCCACCAGAGGTCCAGCACACCCCTTCGCCGCTGGCTTAGTGTTTCCCAACCTAATTCCCTGATCATGTCAGACACACTATCCCTGTGAGAAAACCTGTGGAATACAATTCTTGCTGCCCTCCTCTGTATCCTTTCAATCTCCCAAGATAATCCCTGCCTGAAGGGAAACCAAATTGGACTACCATACTCCAAAATTGGTCGCACCATTGAAATATTTGCTGTTTCCCTCACCTCCCTTGTGCTGTCCCGAAGGACCCTACTAATCAGACGGAGGAATTGACCAGCCCTCCCAACCAATTTACTAATATGATCCTTCCAGGTACCTTGGTTATTTAAAATTATTCCAAGATGCTTATGGGTCCCAACTCTCTCAACCCTAACTCCACCTATATAGTAATCAAAATCAAGTAGCTCCCTAGATCTGGATATTGTAAGAATCCTACACTCTTTCAAATTCAATGGCAATTCCCATTTTACACACCAATTGTAAATCTTATCGAGATCCTGTTGTAATTGTGTACAAGATGATAACTGCTCATCTCACACCTGAGCAGTACATATGTCATCTGCAAATAGTTCAAGGAAGAAACTAATGTCAAATCCTATGTCATTCACATAGAGAATGTACAACAAAGGACCCAAAACACTTCCCTGAGGTACCCCTGATGTGGCTGGTTTCCATTCAGATGCACTACCCCTGTACATTACCCTCTGTTGTCTATCAAGCAGATAGGACCTCACCCACTGAGTAACCTTACTATGTATCCCTGGACTTGATATTTTTGAAATCAGCTTATCATGGGGCACCATGACAAAAGCCTGTTCAAAGTCTAAGAATACAACATCAACCTGCTTTCTGTTGTCTAAAGCTCTTTGAATATAATCCATCAAGCAAGCCATTTGGGTGTCACATGACATCCCTTTCCTAAATCCATGCTGATTGTTGCTAAGGATGCCATTCTTTTCCTGATATCCCATAATAGAGGAGAATAGGATGTGTTCAAATACCTTGGATACAGCACTCGTTAATGAAACTGGTCTATAGCACTTAGGGTCTGCTATGTCTCCTGACTTGAAAATTGATACCACATTAGCCGGTTTCCATGTTGATGGAACAATACCCATGTCCTAATGATCCCCATGATACCCATGTCCATGTCTTGATGGAACAATACCCAATACCCATGTCAGTATCCCTCAAAGTTGCTGCATAATATATGGAGAAATGCCATAAGGACCTGCAGCCTTATGAACCACTGATTTGCTTAGTAGTTGCTCAATTCCCTCCCTAGTTATAGTAACCTCATCCATTCCCCCTGGAGAATCACTATCAAGTACCAGCTGGAAGTTCCTCCTACTGGTTGCAAAGCTTTTTGCAAATGCATCATTGAAAACATTTGCAATCATAAGACTATCCTTAACTACATTTCCTGAACTATCTTTAATTACTGTATCCCTATAACCCTCTTTCCTACACCTCTTGAGATACCCCCAGAACGCCTTTGGATTTTTCTTAAGCCTGTCTCCCAAAATGTTTTCATGAAAATTCTTGTAAGCCTTCTTCATATTCACTTTAACCATTTTCCGGGCCTTCTTATAAACTAACTCAATATTGGCATCCCACCCTCTCCTAAGTGCATTCCTAGCTTTTTGCTGGTTCCACAAACCTACCTTCACCTCTTTCATATACCATTCAGGAAAAGTATTATTCCTTATAATCTTAGTGGGGACAGCTAGCTGTTTGCCCTTCTCTAAGAGGGCTAGGAATCATTGCCAAGATTCCTCAACACCACAGGTATTAACAATGGTATAAAAATCATTTCACTCATATTCTAGATATTATTTAAAATATTCCCCATTTGTCATATTATATTGGTATGCCACCCTGTCTGGTGCCACCTGTCTAGGTAACCTTTTAGCTATCTCCTCCCTAACCCCTGCATTGGCACTAATTCCTTCAATACACTCTACAGTGTTGATAGAGCTGGGCACATTTGTAAATACTAAATCTAAAATTCCTCCTTTATCTTGTATAGGCATTGTCACAATCTGTTCCAATCCATTACAGTACAACTGCTCCAAAAATAGGTTCAGAGCACCTGATAACCTGGAATTTGAATTAGGCTACACACAGCCCCAATCCAACCCTGGTGAATTAAAGTCCCCTCCAAGAATTACTAGTGGTACCTATGCCTTGTGGTATATATGCTCCAATGATTGTGACAGTCTTTTAAGTGGGAGTGGATCATCACCTAGTGGACGATAGAAGCCGACTACATAAATTCCCCAACCACGAGAGCTTGCAACATGACAACATACCATTTCACAATCTTCTTCATATTGCAGTTCCCTAGAGCTCTCCAGGGATTTATCTATTGCTATAAAGACTCCACCGCTTCTGCCTGTTTCCCTATCCTTTCTATAAACTACAAACTTATCTGAGAAGATCATCGCTGATTTGATGTCTCCCCTCAAACAGGATTCAGTGCCAATTATGATATCAGCATCTGATGTGGCAGCAAGAGTATTGAACTCAACCACTTTATTGACTATGGTTCTGCAATTCACAACAAGCAAAGTCAATGGATCATTTACTGCTAAAGACTTACCTATCCCTCCCCTATTAATACCCTTCCTATTGATATTTTGACTCAACCTGGCATAAGATGACTTGGTACCTTTCCTAAAAAATCGGCAATAAACTCCTTCATTTTTGTACCAATCCTTGAGAAACCCATCAACAGCAAACCGATGTCGGAGATCTGAGAGACATGCTCTGTAATCCAGTAGTTTTGCCCCAATAGCCTGACCTTCAGAAAACATCCTATTATTGATCCATCTGGCCTTTGCTGCAGTTAACCTGCCTTTATCCTGTCGTTCCACAACAGGACACAGCATAACTCTTGCCTTGGGCCTAAATCTTTTTACCTCTTGTTATATCCATAATTCCCTTCAGAACTTCAACTGCAGGTTTATCAAGAGTTATATCATTTGATCCTATATGTAAAATCGTCATGCAGTCCTCCTTTCCCCTTTCATAATACCTTCTATCCTACTCTTTATGTCTTCCAACCTTGCATCAGGAAGGGAAGCAACACTAACAAACCCTCTCTGTAGCCCTTCTGGTAGAGCCCAGCTATCAACACCCCTTAAGTTTGTGTCCCCAAGTACAATAATGGATTTGTCAGGGGATGGGTTTTGTACACATGTGGGGCCCTCTTCACTAACATCTGCCAATCCTCCACAGGTAGAAACCAGGGGTATAGAGGCAGGCAAATGGCTATCCTCTGAATCTGATTCCCTAACCCCCTTCCCTTGCAATGTGGGTGTCCTATTTTGACTATCCAGTATCTGAAATTCCCCTGCCACCTTGAGGCTCTTTGACTTTTCACTGAGGGACGCCTTACAAATCGTCATGCCCCCTTTATTACCTGATGGCGTCACCAATATTCTAGGTGAACTAGATGGTGATGCCATTGGCATCCCAACCTTACCCTTGGTTAAACCAGCTGCTGGAGAGCTGGAGCCCAGGATGGTAGCCTGTAACTTGTTGATCTCCATTTGGATCTCAGCAAGTTCCAATCTTAGGAGCTTGCATCCACCACACTCTGCAACTTTCTTTGGAGGCATAGTAATATGATCTCTCAAAGTACTGTAAAATTACACTATAATAATGTGAATAACAAAAAGTGGTCCCAAAAATAACTTAAACAGCACAGTCCCTTATTAAATGCACCCTTAAAATGCCTTAAGTAAAGTCACCAATTGATAACTCCCTGTCAATAACAACAAACTTCAAAAATCAACTTACACACACATACAGAAATATAACTAAATGAGCAAATTCCTAAAGATTGTACCACACCTAAAAATTTAGCCAACCCAAATTCCTTTAAAATGCATCAAAAAAGAAACACACCACGTGGCGCCCTGTGTAGTTATACCATATACAATCTCAGGAATTCCTTAATATTAGTTAAAAAACAAGTGATAACACTTATGTCAAAATTAGAGAATATATATTGAATAAATATTTTAAAAAAAAACTACAAAAAACAACCAATTAAAACCAAAGATTTATCTTACCAACCTGGAGCCCAATTACACACATCCACACTCCTTTATGTATGGAAGCTCACACCAGACAGACACTCAGACCCAGATACTTGGACCCAGATACTCAGACCCAGATACTTGGACCCAGATACTCAGACCCAGATACTTGGACCCAGATACTCAGACCCAGATACTCAGACCCAGATACTTGGACCCAGATACTCAGACCC
>JAAFCE010006668.1:1593000-1607739 GCA_013389805.1 Trigoniulus corallinus
GACCCAGATACTCAGACCCAGATACTTGGACCCAGATACTCAGACCCAGATACTAGGACCCTGATGCTTGAACCCTGATACTGGGGCCCTTATAGTACCCTTATCATACCCAGACCCTGATACCAGGACCCTGATTCTGGGATCATGACAGTTGGTGAAACTTGGACCCTGATAACCAGACCCATACACCAGGACCCTGATGATTGAACCCTGATACTCTGACCCTGATGACTGAACCCTGATACTCTGACCCTGATGATTGAACCCTGATACTCTGTCCCTGATGATTGAACCCTGATACTCTGACCCTGATACTTGAACCATACTCTGACTTTTTTTTTGTTGTTTGTTGGTGTTTAAGGTCCCATCAACTACAAGGTCATTAGAGACCCATCCACTGCATAGTTCTAATGCATATGCTGCACAGACACTACACTAATGCGACGATTATTGGGTATTAGCAGTACCCAGCTTTCCCGAGCGACCACCCATGTCAGTACTAACTGGGCTTGTGTTGCTTAACTTCAGTGATCAGATGAGAACTGGTGTGCCCAACGCAACTCGCCACTCCCCATACTCTGACCCTGATACTGGGGCCATTATAGTTGCCCTATGATAGTGGGACCAGCCATGAAAATCCTGTTACAGAGCTCCAGGGCTCCAAGACAAGGTCCCTACCCTGGTGACATTATAGGCACAAAAATGTGAAATGCTTCACGATTTTGTATCATCCTTGCACGTCCAGTTTATGTCCAAAACGTTAAAAAAATTATAGTGGTGTAGTGATCACATGTGCATCATGCACATGGATTCTATTTTGAATGCATGTGTGTGATGATCAGAGGTGTAGCATGCACAGGAATTCTGTCATTCAAAATTCAAATTTTTGTATTTGAAACAGGATTTGTATGAGAACAGGATTTTCGAAATTGCCTTCAAAAATCAGTCGATTAATTTTTAAAAAATATCAGTCTTCTTTTCAGTGCTGTCCTTGGTAGATGTTTTTCTGATCCACTCCAAACTTTAATACATTAATACAGACTATTATTGGTTCTTCATCATCATTCTTATATATATAACATTAATTGAACATTCTTGATTATCTATTGAACAAATCCTGTTGATTTGTTAAAAAGCATCTTTAATAAGAAATCATTTTGGAGGAACATCATAAACCCTGGATAGCCAATGAATGAACACACATAGTTTTTACATCTCAATCTGAATCAACCAAATATAGCAGCCTTCACCACAATGGCATACTTGGATGGGACTTCTAGGATAAATGGGGAATGGTTGAAGTGGAGACAGACAAATAGTGTACTTTTGTTGCACATAGTGTATACAGCAATGGAATAATTTGTGACACTGACAACTTCCTCACCACTTCTGACAGTGACTTGTGACAAAACTTATGTATAGTGTAACTTGAAGTGACAGTGACTTGTGGAAGTGTTGTCACGATTCACTGTCTAGTGTAAACTGACCATTAGATGCATCACTGTGATGTTGTCATGTCAACAGAGTAGAGCATAAGCATGTGACAATGCAACATTCAAAAAATGGAAAAGTTTGATCTAAAAATGTTTAAATAATTGAATTTTGTATTAGTTCTTTTATTCACATTTTTGAATGCTACCTGCTAATGGTGGCACTTGAGAGGGCAGTTATGGATGTTAAAAAAGAGAAGAGTTCGTTTTGTCAGAGTCCTGAACAGAAATGTTTTTATGCACTCTGTAATATCCAATGTTATATACAAAAGTGATCATTATTATTTTTGCAAATTATTAAATAGTTAGTTGTTGTATCTGCCTGAGTCACACTACAATATTAGAAGTAGAAAAATAGTTATATTTTTATAAAACACAATAATGAAAAGAGGATTCAAGAACATAGGAGGAGTGGTACGGAAGACATCAACTCATACCTTTTATCAATTAAGCCTTCTGATAATTAAACTATTTTTTTTGGATTTCCTACCACTTTGCTACACTGGATTCTTCTACCATTTGTTCTTTATTAATTATTGATGTCTGAATTTGAAATAAATCCAGATGTTTGATGAACGTGATAAATAATAATTGTTTAATGTTCTCCAAAGAGTCAGTGCATATAAAAAGACATATGTGAATTTTAGCAAACAACTTTTTGTGTTTTTAATACTAATTAGGGACCACTTGACAAATGAGTCTTTTCTCTATCAGATTTAGTGGTGAACTGAATTTCTGAAATTTAAATATGCTAAAAGTTTCAAATTTCAAATTTTGAATCACATGGAAAACTGTGTCATGTGACTCTGATGTATGCATGGCATGTGCAGGATCCACTACAGGGTAATATCTGATCATCCACAGAACAATTTCTTTCTAGCAGGAGTTCATGGCAATGCATTTAAATACAGTCGATAACACAGGCCTGCAGTGCAGGAGTTTAGATACTTAGGATCAGTGTTCCAGGGAAATGGGGAAATAGACTCGGATGTGTCTAATAGGATTAAGGCAGGTTGGGTGAAGTGGAGACAGGCAAGTGGAGTCCTGTGTGACCGCCGGGTGCCTATAAAGCTGAAAGGCAAAGTCTACAGAACTGTGGTTAGGTCAGCTATGCTGTATGGCTCAGAGTGTTGGGCCGTGAGAAAGGAACATGAAAGGAGAATGCAGGTGGTGGAGATGCGAATGCTGCGCTTCATGAGTGGGGTGTCACGAGCTGACAGGATCCCGAAACGACCATGTTAGAGGTAGTCTAGGGGTGGGAGACATCGCAGATTGAGGTGGTATGGGCATGTGATGCAAAGGGGGGGAGGAGGAGCTGGTTAGGTCCATCATGGGACTGTATGTGGTTGGGAGCGTCAGGGGGAGGGGAAAACCAAAGAGGACGTGGGAGCAGGTGATACAAAAGGACATGGGTGTGGGAGACATCACAGATTGAGGTGGTATGGGCATGTGATGCGAAGGGGGAGGAGGAGCTGGTTAGGTCCATCATGGGACTGCAGGTGGTTGGGAGCGTCAGGGGGAGGGGAAGACCAAAGAGGATGTGGGAGCAGGTGGTACAAAAGGACATGGGTGTGTGTGGGGTGGATGGGGGCCTGGTCGGAGATTGATGGGGGTGGAGGACTGGAACTCGCAGACCCAAACCAGTTTCATGCTGGAGAAGGGTATGATGATGATGATGATGAATAACACAGGCCTGCAAAAAAAATACTTTTTAAAAATTGTTTTACTTTTGATAACTGATTTTTATATTATTAGGTGTGCTGATTCCAAAAACGCAATTGATTTTTTTCTATCACGTAAGGTTTTCTCTCAGAAAATTTTCATAGTTTGGAAGAAATAATGGAAATTGCAGCATTTTGATGTTTTGATTTTCATTTTATCACACCACAAATACATACATTGCATTTATATTAAAGGTCTAGTAATGAATGAATACATAATGATTTAATTTCCCTCTTGTGGAGTTACTTGAGATCTCATTTAACCCTTATGTCAATACCAAGAAAGTTCCACATTGTTCAATAACCAGGGTACCCATATGGAATGAAATGGAATTGTGCCAAACATGTTTTGACATGCAGGTATTTCTGAAGCTATCATATTTGTTGATGCATGACGGCCCATAGTTGATCTTTACCTATTGTTCTACTATAATCTTTCAACCATAGGCAGCCAAACTTTTGTGCATCTAGCCTTTCTATTCGATATCAACGAAAAATCCATTGTGTTGAACATTCCAAGACACCTGTTTCATGCATTTGCAGTCCCAAACAACAGTAGTCTCTTATGCTTCATCATCATATCCTTATCCTGCCTGTGGCAGTGGTGGGTCACTGGGTTCCAGACAGTGGCAGATCCAGGAGAGGGAGCAATGCAGCGATTTCTCCACCCTCTGTACCCCAGTGGGGTGCATATTTCAACTGATGCATTATTCACCTTTGAATCTGATGAGGCATTTTCACACTGCTATTCCCATTTCTATACTGCCAGGTCAACAGTTGCAGTGCAATCCACAGTTGGCTAAACCACTGAAGAGAGGACACTGCCTGAAGGACAGTAGAACACCTATTGTAATTGCTATCTAGATTTATAACAAGGGATTCTGAATATTTAAAAATATTTGGAGTCCAATTATTTGAAGTGTTTCCCCCTGATCCACCCCTGGATCCATCATTGAGTCTATCCTACCACTACTGGCTACCTCCAAACTAATCCCAAGTTCATTTTGGTTCTCCCCCATGTTTCCTCTTTCCCCGTCACTTTACATGACCATACCACACACACCCATTCATCATCATACCCTTTCCCTGCCTGTGGCTGGGTCATGTCTGAGAGTTGAATCCCTCCACCCCAACTATCTCCCACCAGGTCCCCATCCACCCCCACCCCCTCCACTCCCTCCACCAACTTGCACAGTAGCGTTTGGTCTGATCTGCCCAAAACCAGCTGCCTAGACAGAGACAAACACTCCTTTCTAGGGGCAGATCCAGAGGGGAAGCAATGCAGGGATTGCTACCCCTCAGCGCTTCAATGGGGCTCAACTGATGAGGCATTTTACATTGCTATCCACATTTCTATACTGCAAGTCCAACAGTTGCAATCAAATCTGTAGTTGGCTAAACTACTGAAGATAGGACATTGTGTAAGGGGCAGGAGATGACCTATTGTAATTCCTAGCTGGATTTATAGTAAGGGATTCTGCATATTTAAAAATACTGTATTTGGGGTGCACTTTTTTTGAAGTGCTCCCCTTGATCTACTGCTGGATCTGCCACTGCCCCATTCCTTAATGAATGGCCAACAACTCTATCATCCTTCAGCCACTTATTTCAAGAGCCAAACTATTCTGTCCAAAAGACATTTAGACAATAGTCCACCATAATTAATAACATACTATTTCTTTGATTGAATTTATAGACCAAATCTTAATCTAACATCAATAGGTTCACGCAAATAATATTTGCTAGGTGATAGATATACTAAATTTCTGAAAATTGAATTTTTGATTAAACTGTACATGATAGAATATTTTAATCATTTTACCAGTAATCAGCATCCATAAAACTGTAAAAAACAATAATTGTTTTGAAGACAATGTTTTCATTGCAGGCCTGTGGTATTGACTGCACTTTCCAAAATAGATTATTTGTTGATGTTGACTCTTTACCATCTAATTGAAGGCTACTGCAAATTGCAAAAATACGTTTCATTGTAATACAGTCTGCAACTAAGGCAATTCTTGTTTCATTAGACCAATACATGGAAACACTAGGGAACTTCAAGCAGCCCATAATGATGTGCATCCCAATTACATGGCATATGTCAATGTCAGTTATAGCCAGCTGTTGACCTGCTGTTTTAAAGTACTATTCATGGGTCTTGATCACAAATTCGTCACAAATTACTAATGGCTATTACTTTGAAAAATATTCAAATGGTGTAAGTACATCTTATTTTGGAGGAAAGTCAGCAATCCATTTATCAGGTGAATGGGTAATTTTTTATTCATTTCCATTTCACAGGTAGTTTAGGATGTTTATTTGACTTTTCTTGCTCAATAACATTTGACTCAATTTCGTTTTCACATTCCGTTTTCAAATTCAGCCAAATCTTCCTCATCATCTTCATCATCACGAATACTAATGTCAGGAATGGCCCCACTGTGAAGTTTCTCTAATAGTTTTTGACATACATTTGGTTGCTGCTGGTGTTTATTGCTTTCTGCACTAGCCCTACGTTTGATAGAAGGCAAGGTCTTATCAAAAGATGGCTAAAAGTGTGTAGGAGTAGGGTAAACATGGTAGAAATGGACCACTGGGTGAGATGGATCAGCTGCATAGTTTCCATATATGCCACAGGACTACTGCTGTCGTTTGATTTTAGAAAGCTATCATGCAGTTGATATATCCTGTGATTTTTGCATTGATTTTACTTTTTACTGTTAGTTTTGGAGAAAAAAATTATTAGTAGTTTTGGTAAGTCAAAAAAGATTTTTATGTATTTCCTTTTAATGATAAAGAAACAGCATTTACACAGTGAGATTATCACATGTGTAGGGACAGTATTAACCTAAAATGGCTGCCAAATGCAGATGTGGGAGAAAAAAAATGATGTGGTCCATCTTTCCTGAACAATTGGGAGAGATGGACCAGTAGTATTAGGGAAAGATGAACCAGGTCACTGAATAGAAAAACCCTTTAAAAATGAATTTATAATTAATTTTAACTTAAAACTGGAATTATTGGATGGAATGCCATCAGGAGCAATTGTTAGAATGTCAGAGTAGGGTTTTTAACCAGTCAAAAAATCTCTGGTTACATATGCAGATATTTTACACCCAGAAAACCAACTGGAAAAGTATTACTCCTTCTTGATGGACATACTTCAATACAAGTTGTGTGAAAACTTTAGAATTTGCTGAGGAACACCAAATTATTTTACTGAACCTGCCTTCACATACAACACACTGGTTGCAGCCCCTAGATCACTCATTTTTCAGGTCACTGAAGGCCAACTACTATAGTGCTTGTAACAGTTTTATGGTTAACAATCCCTCAAGAAAGATAAATCATGTACAGTTTGGAAAACTGCTGAAGTTGGCTTGGTCTAAATCAGCAAGCATTGAAAATGGTACAAATGGATTTTAGGCATGTGGAATCACCCCACTGAATCTGGCAGCAATCCCAGAATTTGCATACCTGTCAGATGATAGGCCTATAAGTGGAAGATTTATTTAATATATCACACGTTATTTAATATATCACAGGTTAGCATTATCACAGTTATATCATTTAATGTTATTTTATACATCATGGGTTAACATTATCACAGTTATATCATTTAATGTTATTTTATACATCATGGGTTAACATTATCACAGTTATCTTATTGAAATTTATTAAATATATCACAGTTATATAATTAAAAGTTATTTAATATATCATGGGTTAACATTATCACAGTTATACTATTTAATGTTATTTAATATATCATATATCAATGCAGTGTCCCTAGTAACAGCATGTTCAGTGGAGAACACATAGATCTGACCCTGCCACAGGCATGATAATGATGCTGGTGCAGTAGATTACAGGGGGTGGGGAACTTTTCAGCAATGTGCCTCAACATATTGGTTAAAGCAAGCATGAACGTTTGGCCATAATGTTCACACCACATGAATTCATCAAGGTGTGATGGCACCATGCCTTTCACAGTGTCATTCATTCATTTGAAAATGGATTTAGCCCACTTCCAGTAAATTTCCACATTGTTGGTGTGGGCTCCCATGCAGAGGCATACCTAGGCTTGGAGTCACCTGTTGTGGCAAATCCTGTTTTCACCACATGGTCAGTTGGCATGGTGGATCAATTGGGTGAAATGTGGCTTAACCAAAAATCCAACCAAGCTCATCATGCCACGTCATCCATTTCAGTTTCCCCACACACCATGCACTTTTGGAGTGACACCATGCCATTTGGATGTTTGTTTGTATTTTAGGGCCCATTGACTACAAAGGTCATTAAGGCCCAGAAAGACATTCTACATGGTGAGGGTGTAAAAGGCCAAGTGACCATTAGGATAATAAATAAGGGAAAAAGCCCACTAAGAATAATAATAGTAAAAGGCAAAAGCCACACAATAAATAGGAATAAACAAAGGCAAAAGCCAAAAAAGACAAAGCTAAACAGGCAAAAGCCAAAACAGATACAAATAAAAAGGCAAAAGAAAAAACATACATAGCAAAAATCGGCAAAAGCCTAAACAGACACTAACACAGAAGAGCAAAAGCCAAAAACGACACAAAAATGTAAAAGCAAAAGCCAAAAAAGGAAGAATAAAAGGAAAAGATGCCAGAAGGAAAAGGCATCAAGATTAATTGTTGTGAAAGAGGCCAGCCTCTTTCACAAATACAAGCGAGCTCTCGACCCCCTGGTGGTCATCCTCAAATGAGGTGGAGAGCTCCAGACTGACTCCCAGTCGACATCTAAGTTCACTATATCTATCACAGTGACTAAAAATGTGTGCCACTGTGAGAGGCTCCCAACAGGTGTCACACCACGGTTCATCCCCATCCCACAGTATGTAGGAGTGGGTGAGGAAAGTGTGACCGATTTGCAACCAAGCAAGCACAACCTCCTCCCTCCACAACTGGCGGCATTAGGACGCCCAGTGCACTGGAGTGTCCTTCAGTGTGTGGAGCTTGTTGGTGGTCTCTGCAAACAACTGTGACCACCATTGTTCATGGATGGCCCACCACACCATCGGGAGAGCGTCAGAGGAGGGAACAGCAGTGTCATGTATATCTGGCAGGTGGGCCATCTGACGGGCATGGGCATCAGCCCTTTCATTGCCCATGATGCCAACATGCTCTGGGACCCACATAAACAACACTGCCTTGCCCTGCTGACAAATCATGAGCACCAACCTGTGCACATCCTGGATGATGGCATGTCTACTATAAAGGGTGCAGAACAGCTGAAGGGAGGATAGGCAGTCAGTCACAATCACAAAGTGTTGGGGATTCAAACATTGGATGAGTTCCAGTGCTTTACGCAGAAATGTGAGCTCTGCAGTTAAGACACTGGCGACGCCTGGAAGGCTGCCACCTGTGAGATGACCAGTTGTAAAGACTGACCAACCCACAGAGGTACCATCCTTCGACCCAGCTGTGTAAACGAAAACGTGGCCCCGATAGGTCAGAGAGAGGCGTCCAAACTCTTGTTGGTACACTGACCTATAGGTACTGGCTTTGGGGAAGGCTGTGAGCATCCAATTACAACTTGGTTCTGGCACTGTCCAGGGCGGGACAGAGGCCGGCAATACAGGTTGCACCCTATGCGGAGTCACACCCAGGGCAGCAAGACCATCTATCCACCGCATGCCAAATGGAGAGGGAACCCCTGGCCAGTGGTTGAATGGCCATCGTAAAGTGCGACTAAGAATGGCTGGGTGTGTAGGGTGCTGTGGCTGACCTTTCAGCCACAAAATATATGCAGCTGCCAAGTACTGCCGCCACACAGTCAGTGGTGGTTCACCTGACTAAGCATAAAGACTGAGCATGGGACTTGTGCAGAATGCCCCAATGGACAACCAGATGCTAGTGTTATGTACACTGTCCAGCATCCGGGGGAGTAGATGGAGTGGCCAGGCCATATAAACAACAGCCATAGTCAAGATGCGAATGAACGAGTGATCAGTATATTTGCAGCACCACCGTTCGATCTACCCCAAACCTGTGCCCTACAGACACCGCAGAATATCCAGGGAGCGAAAGCACTTAGCCTTCAGCTCCTTCCGGGCTGCCTCTACAACTGGGAGGAGGCGGCCATTCAGGGTAAGCTGAGGCTCAAGGTGATGCCCTCACTTACAACAGAAGTAAATGACTGTTGTTTTATCAGGGTTAGAAAACAGGGTGAGTTAGTGAACTCATTGGCACTATTTAGTGCCAGTTGCAGCTGACGCTCAATGCTATGCATTGTGGAACCCCAGTGCCAGATGGAAAAGTCATCCACAAATAGGGACGACTGTCCTGGGGGTGAATGGAGGAGGGAAAACCGTTCACTGCAACAGCAAAGAGCGTCACACTGAGGATGCTCCCCCGTGGGACACCATTCTCCTGCAGAAAGGCAGAGGGGTAGGTGTTCCCCAAATGCACTCTGAAGGTCCAGTTGGAATAAAAGCTATGAAGGAAGAGGGGCAAATTACCCCTGAGCCCCCACTGGTGCAAGGTCTCAAATATGCCATGGGCGTTATGTGGTATTATATACCTTCTCCACATCAAAGAAGACAGATACCAAGTGCTGTCTGTGGAGAAAGGCCTCACAAACTGCAGTCTCCAGTGAGATCAAATGATCCACTGGGGACCTGCTGGCATGGAAGCCACATTGGGCATTGGCAAGAAGGTGGTGCCGTTCTAAATACCACGCCAGACGCCAATTCACCATGCGTTCCATGGTTTTACACAAACAGCTCGTCAAGGATCAGGGCCTGTAATTCGTCGGTAGGCTACTATCCTGTGCAGGTTTTGGGAGAGGAATGATGATAGCCTCCTGCCAGCCTGCAGGGATTTCATGCTGGTGCCAACTATAATTAAATACCCCAAGGAGGTAGGAAAGACCCCTCTCAGGTAGATACCATTGCAATTGGTAATGGATGTTATCAGCGCTGGGGGCAGTATCCTGGGCCATACTAGAGCTGCCCACAGCTCCCAAGGGGTAAATGGTTCGTTATACCCCTCAGCAACACCACCAGAGAAGTAAATTGAAAGGCGTTCTGCAGCTTCCTTTTGTTTTATGAAAGCTGCAGTGTAGTGCTGGGAACTGGAGATGTCTGCAAATGTCCTTACCAGCTCCTCAGCAACCTCACACGGCAGAAGTAAATGTGTCCCTTGCACAAGGAGACCAGAGCCACGCGATGGTAAGTACCTTCCCTGGATTTTTCTAAGTTTTTCCCACACATTCTTGGATGGTGTGTGGTGCGTAAGCAAGGAGACATACTCCATGAGGAGCGTTTGGCCTCCTCGATTACCCGTCTTGCATACAGCCAGGCTAGGAGATAGTTGAAACGATTGGCGTCAGTTGAACGAGACTGGAGGAAGCAAAGGGAGCCCCTGCAGGTCAAAATCGCACTCCTACAGTCCTCCATCCACCATGGCACCCGTGCTCATGGTGGGTTATACACGCTCTGAGAAAACGATGCCAATGCCGCTGTGACCACCACCTCTGTGAAGTGGTTCACTATATCATTTAACCAATCAAAATCACACAGAGGGCGAAAGCGGATTCGACGGGTAAACTCCTCCCAGTCCACCCAACACAGGCACCACCGTGGTGGTCGTTGGGGCAGAGCCCCACTTCCACTGCTAATCCTGATGGGGAAGTGGTCACTTCCACAAGGGTCAGACAGAATCTCCCAATGCAGCCCTGGCGCCAACCCAGGGGAGCAGATGGAGAGGTCTATACAGGAAAGACCACCGGTGGCAGTCATCAAATGTATGGGGGGACCTGTGTTTAGAACAATGAGGCCATTGTGTTACACCCATTGCTACACAAGGAGCCCTTGGGGATTGTGGCTGTCCGAGCTCCATTGGGGGCTATGGGCATTAAAATCGCCCATAATCATAAAGGGTCTGGGAAGCTGGGTGGTGAGGGAGTCGAGGTCTGCCCAGGGGATATCAATCCCAGAAGGCATGTAGAGGGAACATAGAGTGGTGAGCACATCCAGTTGCAAGGAGACTGACACTGCTTGCAGAGGCGTCTGTAAAGCCACTGGGACATTCATGCATCCATTCCGGATAAGGATAGCCACTCCTCCCACAGGGTGACTTCCCTGCTGCCGGGTGTCTGCATACATGGTGTAGCCCCATTACGAAAGTGGTGTATCACTACAGTAAATGATCTCCTGGAGGGAGATGCAGATCGGATTGTGCTGTGAGATCAACATTGTGATCTCGTCCCTCTTGTGGGAAAAACCTCAGCAGTTCCATTGAAGGAGACTCACCATCAGGTGGGCTTTGGAGGTTTATTTCTATTCCTTCCTTTTCTCCGTCCCACAGCAGAAAAGGGAGGGGTGCCTACAATTTGGTCTTCCTCCTCCATCTCAAAGGAGGAATCCCCATCATGACCCGGTTGGGGCATCCTGCCACCCAGTACTTTCTGCCACTGGCCATAGAGCCTGGGTTGACGAATCAAGGACATTCGCCCAACTGCCGGAGTGGGGGTGTCCCCAGTTTCACCCTTCCTGTCCCACTCACCACCACCTATGTGGAGGGGGCCGGCTGGGCAGAGCCAGGGAGGGGGTGTTCAAAGCAGATGCCTCTGTTTGATGAGAGGCGTCAGTGGCCTCCAAAGAGGCTGGTATTTTCACTATTGGACGGCCCAATCATGGGCTAGAGCCAGTGATAGAGCGAGAAGAAGCCTCTGGCATGGGGTCAGGATCCGTCTGGCAGCCCATGCTAGCACAGACTGGCATCCCATGGACCCTGCAGGCCTGAGTGGGTAACAAATGGATGAGTTGGGGGAGTTGTGGTAGTATGTCCGTCTGGGTGCAGACAGAAGACACAGCAGCCACCTTTGCAGCACCTGCATAGGACAAGCCACAACTTGGTGTCCCTGGCAAGGCTAGCAGCTGCCATGCATGTTGGAAGCTGATACCCTTTCAGACACGTAACTCCTGGATTGCACATTCCTGCAACCAGATGGGGCAATCCATAGAAGAAGTGGGGCGGTTTCCGCAGTCGTACGTGGCTCAGGGGAATGGTCTCCCTGCCCAAAAGTGCCACACATGGCCCTGGCAGAACAGGAGTTCTGGCCATGACCATACCTTTGGCACTTGAAACACCAAAGGGGGCTTGGGATGAAAGGACGTACCAGCAGGTGGAGGTAGCCAGCCCTGATGTATTCCTGCAACTTGGCCCTACCAAAGGTCCACACGAAGGTGTCAGAGGGGTAGGATTCTCCATCCCGTTGAACCGAGGTGAGGCTGACAGCCACCACACCCTGGTCCCTGAGCTCCTCCAGTATGTTCTTCTCTGACTCCCCATGTAGGTCAGGGCTCCGCACCACACCTCTACTGGTGTTTAGTGTGCAATGGGGTTTGACCAAAATGGGGATGTTACCAAGTTCCACATTTTTTGCAATGCCTCAATCTGGTGAGGGGCAGATGCCTCCACCAACAAGGTGCCATTGCAAAGCTTCATGACCGAAGTCACATCACCAGCATCACTCTTAATGGCTTTGGCAATAAGGAAGGGCGACGCCTTCCCCAATGCACCATTTTCTCCAGATATGGAAAGAAACCAGATAGGATAGGAAGAAGGGGTGGGAGGGGATTTAGCTGAACCTAAGACCTCCTTAGATGCAGGAACATGCTTCACATCAGCAGTGGAGCCTGGCAACTTAAGGCTGAGCGGTTGTTGCCTCTTGTTAAGGGCAGGTGCTGATGTAGCAGAAGGCACATAGTCGTTCTGGGATCCAGATGGCTTACTGGGGGAATGTGGTCTCTTGCTTGGAGCACTACTTGTCTCCACAGGCTTAGTGGCAGTCGGCCCACTCAGTTGGGTGGAACCAAGTCCCAGACAGAAAAAAAGAAGAAGACAAAGGGGTGGGGTTATTTGCTGAGGCCCCTAGCCTCTGATTTACCGCCATAGTTTGGTGGTGTCTACAATTCGCTGCCCGCTGTCCTCACCCACCACAGAGCCCAACAAGGGGACGCCCATTCAGGTCGCCAAGGTTGCTCGTACAGGATACCACAAGGGTGGCATAATCCCCAAGTACCAGAACAAAGGAATTGGGGTTGACTGCCAGTTCACTTACAGTAACCCTGGGGGGCATATTCCTATGTGCCCCAAGCCACCTGACTACCAGTCAGGTGACCAAGGGCACACATACATGTGCCCCTGGCCCTTGACCAAGACCGGGTTTCCGTCTTGGCCGCCCGTTTTTTACCTGGAAGCTGTGGCCAAAGTAAAGTATTGGAGACTATAGGTCGCAACCTAAGCCCTCAATGGCTATGAGCCACCTCACAAGTATGCAGTTACCCAGAGACGTCGCATGGCATATGCCTCCTCAATCACCAGGATCCGCTCTTCCCAAGGGTGTGGGTCTCCACGCACAGCTAATGCGGGTAGGCGTTTTTTACGGTCACCTCAGGGAGGAGCCTACACCAACCGAGAACACATCAAATCACAGCTGTGGTTTTATCCAGGTGAAGAGAAGATGGTCGTGTGAATCCACGATGGTGGTCTCATCCAGTCTACGTCCCAATAACTTTGTGTGCCTATTCTACCCCAGGCACATGGGTGATTTGGTCTGTTTGAGCTATTTTATTTCACTCCTTCCCTCAGCACACCAGGGACTGACTAAATCGCCATCCACCAAATGCACTGCAGGGATTCCCTTATCCAAATTGTTTGTTTTGTTTTGTTGTTGCTTTAGGGCCCATCAACTACAAAGGTCATTAGGGCCCAGAAAGACACATCACCATGGTGGGGGTGTAAATGGCCATCCCACCATGATGGCAATAAAAAGGCCAATAAAAGTAATAACAATAAAAAGGCAAAAGCCAAAACAGACATATAAATAAAGGCAAAAGCCAAAAACAGACATATAAAAGGCAAAAGCCAAAAACAGACATATAAAAGGCAAAAGCCAAAACATACATAACAATAAAAGTGGCAAAAGCCAAAACCGAGAGAAGAATAAATGTGGCAAAAGCCAATACAAACACAGAGATAAAAAGGCAAAAGCCGAAACAGACAGAATAATAATTGTGGCAAAAGCCAAAACAGACATTACAAGAAATGTGGCAAAAGCCAAAAAGAATACAGAAACAAAAAGGCAAAAGCCATATAATTCAAAATAATTTCAAAAGGAGTCTAAAAGAAATTGCATAGACTTCAAATTTTGTGAAAGAGGCCAGCCTCTTTCACAAATACTAGCGAGCTCTCCACTGCCTGAGGGTTATCCCCAAGTGATGTGGAGAGCTCTGCGCTGACTCCCAGTCAACATCTAAGTTCTTGGTATCTCTCACAGTGACTAAAGATGTGTGCCACTGTGAGAGGCTCCCAACAGAAGTCACACCATGGCTGATCCTCACCCCGTAGAATGTAATAGTGGGTGAGGAAGGTGTGACCGATTTGCAGCCGAGCAAGCACAACCTCCTCCTTCCGTGATTGGCGGCACGAGGACACCCAGTGCACTGGAGTGTCCTTCAGTGTGCAGAGTTTGTTCGTGGTCTCCGCAAACAACTG